>VZTY01006784.1:0-106280 GCA_013400935.1 Turnix velox | reverse complement strand
CCCAAAAAAAAAGAAATACACAAAAACACCTCTAAAAACCAGCTCTTGGAAATAGAATTTTTATTCCCAGAGTGGGAAAAATGAGAAAGTTTTTATGTAGGCAAGATTATGTATTTTATCCTTCTCTAGAGTTTAAAAATTAGTGTTCTACTGGACTGGAACAAAATTTTAACTCTTTAGCTAAAAAAAAAGGGTGCATGGCCACATACATCCTCCTGTGCTGACTGTGGCAAGAGCAGAATATGCAACCTTCTGCTCATGTCATCTAGTTTGTGCTAAAATAAAGAACAGCATTTTTTTCTTCTATCTCTTTTTCCCTACTTTATTTCGTGGTTTTAAAAGGAAGATTCGAGCAAGTTCATTTAAATCAGGCAAAACTTGTGCTTGGGCTAGATTTATTCCACATGGTGTACATGCTCCCAATTTAATATCAGCAGTGAGTGCCACTGAAATAGTATTTGCTACAGCAGTTAGTATCACTTTAAATAGTAGCAGTGAAGATAGGCAGCAGGCATATTACAATTCAGCCCCAAACCAGTAACATGCATCAAATAATGCATGAAGAAGTGTTAGCACATTTTAATAGCTATCCTTCTAGGTTGTTATACACAGGGTAACTCTGACAGGCGTTTGACAGAAAGTGCCTGCAGGTCATCTTTTGTTACAGGCAGTAGAATACTTTAAAAAAAAGACCAAAAAACAGAAATTATGAAAAGGGTGTATTTTGTCCCATGAGGGAATGTGAATGAGCCTGCCTTCTTTTCCCCAGCACTGCTTTGCCCTCTGCATATTGAACTGTGTTTTTATTTTAGATTTCTTTCTCCTCCTGCTGAGGCTGATTGCACACATCATGCCATAATGTTCCACAGAATAAAGCTCTAAACCATTTCATGTCCTGTTGAGGATGTTGTACTGTTGATAAAGCTGGTAAGAGGCTGGTAGAAGCCATGGTTAGTAGAGCTACTGATCAGAGGAACAAAGAGATGATTGCTCTGTAGTCTGCAATGAAATCTTTATTTACACATAGTATTTTTACAGTTCTTTTTATAAATGGTTCAGTGTTTTCCAGTTGTCAGCAGTTCCACTTAACCTGTAACCTTCCCAAAGGTTTCTGAGCAGAAGGCTTTAACAACTGCAAATTTCCTTTCAGAAATTTCCTTCCTTGCCCATAGATGCAAATTGAAAGAAAAAAAAAAAAAAAAGCTTAAAACTTGTAAATCTGCTGAATGCTGTAGTATAACTCTGTGTGGGATTGTATAATCAACTCTTTCATATAAAAAAATGAAGATTTTTTCCTTGAAACATTTCAATTATGTAGGCTAATAGCTTAGGTGATGTTCTGGAGGGATTTTTATTTGCTTGTTTTGTTTTTGCAGAATTGAATACTTTTTAACAGAAGGCAGTGTTGTAACTGAATCACCTTGCATGATAATGATGAAAAGGGCTTTCTTGTGACTCTGAACAGACCTGGCTTGAATATTTGAAAAATAGCATCCAGGCTTTAATAAAAAAATAAATGTTAATGCACAGATATGGCAAAATGTCAAGGACATATGTACACTTAGCAGCATTAATGAGGATGAACTTTCCTCATATGCAGGACTTTTTTTTTTTGACAAAGCAAAAATTTGAAAAGTCACTGTATTTAAACCATTGTAGCTTAGAAAAAAAAAAAGTTGAAAAAGAACTGAATTTCTTCAGCCTGGTGATACGCTTTTCACCTTATGGACATATGCTCTCCTCTGTTCCTCTGTTCTTTTGGAAGCAGCCCAAATAAAATACTTCATTATAATGAAAAAAAGAGAGGACCACAATCCAAAATCCTCATGGGTCTTATACTTCATTTTCTGAGCTATGCTTTCCCATCTCTTCCCAATTCACTTCGGGGCTGGCATTAGGAAAATAGGGGTGGGAGAGTCTCAGGGCTGCTCTTTCCAGCACCTCTATGTTCAGCTGAGGTGGTAGCACAACCAGTTGTGTTTCTGTGACAACCCCTGGAGAGCAGCAGAGCAAAAAATGATCAGTGATTGGGTTTTTTTGGTGGCTCTGGTTGCTGAAAGAGGAAATGAGAAGAGAGATGACAGGAAGATGTTGTATCTTATGTTCCTCTCTTTGCCTCTGTGCTGACATCCCATCAACTTTTTTTTTCTAGAGTTTCCCATAGAGGTTCTTTCTGTAGTGGCCAGAAATCATCATCATTTGACAACTGCTCTCTGTAAAATTAGCTGAATAGTCCAGTGCCAGCTATCCATTTCACAACACAGAAAGTGTTATCGTCATTGGCAGTAATTAGTGTGCTTGTTGGCAGCCTCACAGGAGATGTAAAGGATTGAATGGTTGGGGGGGGGAGGGGTAGAGTCACCTCTTGAAGACTCTGTGGAGAAGCGTGTTGGCAGAGTACTGAGCTCTGTGTTGTAAAAGTGGATGAACAGTGTTTCCTTTACAGGCTTTTGTCATTTACTGTAGCTATTTTAATTTTCTAAAACACACAGAAAATAAAAACCTGGAGGTAGCATTATTAAGTGTTAACCAGGGTTAACGCTGAAAGCTGGTTTCTAACTTTCAGCGTTTGGGTGATTCTTTTATTCCCATTAATTCTCTATTCTCACACTGAAATTACTTCTGATTTTATATATAACTCCCTCTGTTCCTCTCAAGGAAGAAGGGCCAGGTTTTCAAGGTGTGTGGTGGTGGATATTTTGGATGATTGCTGTGATGTGAAAAGGCATTGGAGATTATTCTTCTGCTTCTTCAAATCTCCAGTAAACCAAAAACCTTATAGTGATGATGGTGCCTTGTCATCTAATACCTGTGGTTTAGATTTGTGCACTACATCAATATGCAACCACATGATTAACCTATATTATCCTAGTTTTTATAATTTATGAAGGACAGCTTGCAAGATATGTGGTTGATGTAGCCCATCATGTGCCATTTTATGACCTGCTTTCCTTTGCTTAAAACTTTGCCAAGCATTCACTAGCTACAGGTTTATTTTTTTTTCTCCAGGATGCACAGATGGCATGTGCTTTGGACAAATCACAGCTAAGTAGAAAAAAAAATGCTGTTGTTTCAAGGAACTTCATAAAGATGTTGTGTCACACCATATGTGGCAGAATTGAGAAGTTTAAAAAAAATAAAAAGATGCTCATAGATGAGAGAAAGGGTCTTCTGCTGGCCTAGAAAACTGCCTTGAGAACTAGTGTTTGTATGGGCTTCTGCATGGCTTTATCAGGGCTTCATGTATCTCAGGAGAAATATAAAGATCTGGCTTTCAACAGCTAAAGCACTGGGCATTAATGACAAAACTAAGTTAACTCAATTAGGATGCTCATAAACAGTAGGTATTTCTTTAACCTTATCCTTTTTTGTCCCCTGTTCCCTGTCTGTAACTTGCACTTCACTATTATTTCTTCACCCTGCATAAATTCACAAAGCATGGGTAGACACCACATAGAAAAATAGAATAGTTTGGGTTGGAAGGGACCTTAAAGATCATCTAATTCCAACCCCCCTGCCATAGGCAGTGACACATCCCACTAGATCAGGTTGCTCAGTGCCTTGTCCAGCCTGGCCTTAAACACCTCCAGAGAGGGGGCATCCACAGCCTCTCTGGGCAACCTCTTCCAGTGTCTCACCAACCTCACAGTAAAGAATTTCTTGTATATAGCCTGAATCTCTCTTCTTCCAATTTACATCCATTATTTCTAGTCCTTCCATCACATATCCTATTACAAAGTCCTACCCCTTTACTTGGATGTAACCCATCCAAGTACTGATAAGCTACTTATGAGGTCCCCTCTGAACCCTCTCTTCACCAGGCTGAACAACCCCAACTCCTTCAGTCTGTCTTCATAAGGCAGTTGCTCTAACCCTTTGATCATCTTTGTGGCCTCCTCTGGACCTGCTCCAACAGCTCAATGTCCTTATATTGAGGACTCCAGAACTGGACACAGTAACTCCAGGTGGAGCCTCACCAGAGCCGAGTAGAGGGGTAAAATCACCTCTCTTGACCTGCTGGTCACACTTCTCTTGACGCAACCCAGGATTTGGGTTGTCCTTCTTGGCTGCATGTGCTCACTGCTGGCTCATTGTTTAAGAATTTTTTAATAGCAGTTAGTATAATGGGGATGTTGGGAGCAAATTCCTGCCTCTTTAGTTCCTGCTCTTTTTGAGAAGTACAGGAAAGTAAACCTGTGCTCATCTTGTGAACGTCAGTATTCTGAGCACTGATTAAAGGACAAGCAATCTGGAAAAATATAGTCTATGATCATGTACTTGTATGACTTATGTAGCTCTTTCCATCTGAGTGCTTTAGCAGATTCTCTGTGTTTAAGACAGCAAACAGGACACAAATTACATTTCCAGCATGGGGATACAGCATACAGAGGACAATGTCAAGAGCAAGGTTCCAGAGGTTTGTGTCAATGCCTTCTTGCAAGCAAGGAGTGGATTTTTGTACTTTACTGTAGAGTGTGGGCTGCCAAATAAATGTTATGGTCTCACTAAATGACAGGGCACACACAAAAACCGTGTGGCTGCATTAAAACTTCCAGGCTTTCAAAATGTTTCGCTACAAGAATGAGACATGAATTCACTTAGCTTGGGGAGAGCACGTGTGAATTTCTTAGCAGTGTGCTACAGCTTGTGCTTATGCACCAGGACAATAGAAAGGGATTTGTGCTCTTAATACCTATTGTCACATTTCCTGATCCCAGGTTCTGAACGGCCCTGATTATCTTTTTGATTATTCAACCACAGAAATGTTTTCCTGGATGCTGAATAAGCATTGAGTCCTATCAGCTTATCTGATATGAAGGGAGTAGAATGGAGCAAGTGTCACGTCTTAGATGCTTTACTCCCAATCAGATCAGCATTGACTGTACAGTTATTTAAACATCCATTTCCTCCCCCCCCCCATTACCCTTCCCCTGATGTCTACACTGAGACTTCTAATATTCAGTCCCTGCAAATGCTTGGAGAAGTGTGATGAAAGACTTGGAAAGGCTTGGAAAGATGTGATGAATCAGTAGGATGTGTCCTTGTGTTTTGTTTAGAGAGAGCAAGCAGATGATTGCTGAGACAACTAGGATGTTTTTCAGGGCTGTCCCCAAAACATGGGAAAGGCAACTGAGGGGTGGGATATGAGAGGACACATTTCAGACCAGCTGAGTATGATAATGATACTACTACATGATTCTAAATATGAGAATAAAGACATAATATAGCTTTTTTTTTTTAATATGAAAAGAGTCACCATAAACCCATTATTAACCCAAGAGAAATTTATTTAGCATCATATTAGTCCAGAATCAGACTGGGAATTATGCATGTTTATGTATACACATGTTTGATGTTTATATGTAATGGAGTTGTAGAATTACTAGAGGAAAACTGCAGTAAGTCAGGGCAGGGAGGCCAGGAGAGGTTTTCTTCCTTTGTGAAAGCAGAAAGGGAGCTGCTCAGTAACCACTCTGTGCTGGCAATGTGTCTTACAGAGCCATTTGCATCTCTAAGGGAGGAAAGCAATGATTATTTTATTAGAAAAAAACCCAAATAGTAGTTCCATCTTCTGGATAAGGAGAGATTAGAGTGTGTTTTGGAATGAAAGATCAGATCTGTCTGGACACCTGGGAAACTTCAAAGGAGAGATTAGCTATAAAAGCTTGCATGCTCAGGGCTGACAGGTGCTTCCAAGGGTTTTCTTTTATTGGAAGCTCTCCATTGGGAAACTCTCCCTCACAGGGACATTTTCTCACAGAACTCAGATGTAGGTGCTGTCTGGCACTTACAACCTCAGGCATAAACTATGTACAGAGGGTGAAACTGTACGATGAACAGAGGTCTGTGAAGGAGACAGTATAATTAAAGCATTGCTTTCCTTTCATTTCTTCATCTTGTGTTTTATAGAGTTGTATAACTGTCTTGCTCATTTTGGATATTCCAAATAAAGTACTTTTGTTTTATCTTAAATTGGATTTAAGCTGCAGCACCTTTTTAGCTGTGTGAGCCAGGTGGGAAAGCTTGGTGCCACAGGGGTCAGGAGAAAAACAAGCATCATAGAACAGTTTGGGTTGGAAGTGACCTTAAAGATCATCAAGTTCCAACCCCCCTGCCATAGGCAGGGACACCTCCCACTAGACCAGGCTGCTCAGTGCCTTGTCCAGCCTGGCCTTAAACACCTCCAGAGAGGGGGTATCCACAACCTCTCTGGGCAACCTGTTCCTGTGTTTCACCAACCTCACAGTAAAGAATTTCTTTCTTATGTCAAGTCTAAATCTACCCCCTTCCAATTTATATCTGTTGTTTCTGGTCCTCCCATCACGTATCTTATTAAAAAGTCCTACCCCTGTCTTTCTGTAGGACCCTCTAAGGTATTGATAAGTTACTATGATCGCTAGATAAGGAGCTGGTTGAATGGTCGAACTCATAGAGTTGCAGTCAATGGCTCATTGNTTGAGGGCTCCAGAACTGGACACAATACTCCAGGTGGGTGCCTCACCAGAGCTGAGTAGAGGGGCAAAATCACCTCTCTTGATCTGCTGGTCACACTTCTCTTGATGCAACCCAGGATTTGTTTGGCCTTCTTGGCTGCGAGTGCACACTGCTGGCTCATGTTGAGTTTATCATCCACTGACACCCCCAAGTCTTTCTCTTCAAAGCTGCACTCAAGCCACTCTCCACACAGCCTGTATTTGTGGTTGGAATTGCTTTGACCCAGGTGCAGGATCTTGCACATCATGGGATGAGCCTGGCTGGTGTTTGTAAAACAACCAGTGTGCCTGCATGAAACCAAAGTTTTTGGGAAGCACACTGCACATCCTGCCAGTCTAAACATTCTTTTACTCATCTTTTCAGGAGCCACAGCATGGCCAAACCACTAGGGTGGGGGATATTCTGTGATTTATCTGGCTTTGGTTCCAGCAAGTGTGACTTAAGGATGATTAAATGGACTGAGCTTTTGGCCTGATTCTATTATAGTTTCATTACCCAAGTTTGAATTGAATGTAGTAAAAGGCAAGCTCTGCTTTTACCTCGGAGCCTTGTCAGGGGGAGGGAGCCATAACCTACAATTCACAGTTTGTTAGAAAGGGCTTGTGTAGGACTTTGAAGTGAAAAATATGTACATGCATAGAATCCCATTCTGCTGGTTTCTGTTTGAATTCATCCAGCCTAGCAAGGCTGAGACAAGCTGCTGATTGTTTTCTAGTCTGCCTTGTCAAACCTGACTTGGCATGTATGCAGCATCATTCTCTTAGAAGGTTTTAGGATATGTGAACCTTGCTTGCTTTCCTAGATTTGCCAAAAAAAAAAACAAAACAGAAAACAAACTCTCCTTTCCCAGTTTTATTAGTATTAGAATTTACACTTTTGCTGCTCTGAGTATTATTTTGTAAAGCTAGAAGAATTAGCATAATAAACTACCTTTTCTTCTTTACTTAAAGGGCATCTTTAGTTTTATTGGAAAAGGTGTTTGTGCTAATTGCCTGTCAAACCCTTAATATTTCATTTTTAGCTCTTCTGATAACCTCTTGAAAATGCTACAAGTTTCCTCCCTGGGGCAAGCAGCAATATCATTGAAACCAGCCCTTAATTTGAAGTGAAATAGCAGCTCTGTAAAATTTAAAAAGATGCTGCTTTCCACTCAGCATTAAGTATCTATATACACTGTGGACTCTTCTCATCTATTTGTTTTGGTGCCAGGATGAAAATTCACAGTATTTAAAGAGGGTAAGCAATGTTATTCACTGCCTCTGGATATTGCAAAACCTATGATGGGGCTTGCAAATATCTCTTGTCCTTGTTGCCCTACACACCCCTAGATTTGTAACAGATATGTATGAGATAACAGCATCAACATTTCTTCTCTTAAAGCAGCTTTTGATGGCAGTAAAACAGAGAGGGATGTGGTCTTCCACTGTGCAGGCACTCACTGCAGTGTGACATTAAGTTGTAGGAGGAGACAATAGCACTATATTTTTGTTATAGCAGTAGGAATGCTTGCCAAAGCCACTTATATAAATCGATCCATGCACAGCTATAAATCCCTAAGCATTTATACCAAAGAAGTGATATTTTGATCAACTCCTTTTTCTGCTTTATAATATTAAATCTTTTTATCAGCCCACGCAGCCAAACATTTTATTGAGCTTTTTTTACTTCTCTCCATATTTTGTTTTTTTAAAAAGGGCAGTCGGCATTCATTGTGACACAGATCCACAGGGCTGCCTGGGGAAGGGACAGTGAGGCAAGGCAGCTTTTTGTCTCTTTTTTTTTTTTCCTATTCTTATTGGAGGATGCTGGGGAAATCAGGAAAAATACTAAAGGTCAGTTTTTCCCCCAAAATGTGATGTGGTCTGGCAAATTAACACCTATGCTGTTGTGATTTTACCTTAAAGGCAGGTTTGTTGGAGGAAAAAGAAAAAAACAGTCTAAAATGTGTACATTTTTAAAGCATCTTTGAGGAAATGGTCATTCAGATAGAGCTACTGGGTACTTGTACCAGGGCTCCTTAGTGAAACTGCTTGGAACTGGGCTGGCCTCAGGCACAGCTTATTAAGGGAGAAAGGGGGAAGTCAGTGTACATTATCATTAGCCTGAAAGGATTCAGAAATTTTTAGGTGTTCCATCTGACCTTGGGGCTAATGCTGCTTATTTTGCATTGTGTAATCATAGTTACTGTCCCCTAAAGCAGTGTAGGAAGCCTGGGAAGTAGCAAAGGCTGAGGTAATGAACTACCATCATTTTCCTGCATTTAGAAATCTCAGAAGTTCAGTTTTAAGTCTATTTTCTTTTATAACGGGGTTAGTTTTGTAAAGATTGCTTTCCCTAACCTCTGGCAGGTTTTGGGTGCAGAGCATGGGTTTTAAATGGACCTCACAGGAATGTATCAATGTATGCCTCAAGTCATGGAAAGAGTGAAAGGAGATAACTCTAAAAATATCCTAAAAATCTAGAGGACACTTTATTATTACTATTTGCATCATTTCTGCTTGGAAGCATCGGAAGCTGAAGGAGTCGTGAACAACTCTGACTCTACATTTTCTTTCCTTCTTCATTTTGCCTAATGTTGCATACATGATGCAGTTAGTAGAATTTAAGTTCTTGCAAGGGACAGACCAACCTCTCCAGGATGTCATGCTTAAAATCTGGAATGAAATTATTTTTATTACTGCAAAGTGCAGCTGAAGGGCATGGAGGAATTTAGTGGTTCATGATGCAACTGTTAGCCAGCCCTCCAGATTTCCATCTCCTGCTTGAACCAGGCATGTTTTCTTCATTAAGTTCAGATAGTAACTTATTTTAAACTTTCTTCAGCCTAGCATGTAATTAAAGTCCATGCCCCTAAAATGAAATGTTAGTTTTGCTAATGTGAGATGCCTTTGCTTTTTTCTTTTCTTTTACTTTGCCTGTAAATATTTTTCTGATCTCAGATGAAGGTGTAGAGCTGCTTTTTAATTTTCTGGACTAGGAAATATGTCTCTTGAAATGAAACAGCTCAGACTTTTGTTGTATGTCCCTTCAGTATTTGCAAGAGTGTAATTATCTTTTCTGAGGAAGAACCTGGTGAAATAATTGCACTGTAATTTGGAATTTAGTTTCTCTTCTTTACAGGCTGCTAATCCAGCTGAGAGCCAGTTCATGTTGCACTGAAGGCTTTAGTTTGTATTTCTCTCCAGCTTTTTTTTTGCAACTGCTCACTATTGATTGCTTCGAAGGTTGCTTCTGTTCTTTCATTAAGAATACACTTTGTTTTCCTTGTGGGTTTTTTTACAGCTTTCTATGATTCTTTCTCATATTCCTAAGTAATTCTGAGAAGCCAAATAGCTTGCACAGAATGTTGCTGTCTGTATTAATGCTTCATGCAGGTAGAGGACTTTACATTGAGGGCATCACACTTCCATCAGGACCTAATGTTGCCAGTGTCATGCCACTAGTAATCCTCTTTAGCCCCATCCTTTTGTCATTGTTGACTTACTTAAAGAGGTGGAGACTGTGGTTTTAAGAAAAATGGTTGATGCTCTGTTACAAGGTTCTGTTTCTGAACTCAAGGGACCTAATGTTGGCTGTGTGAAGAAAATGTTGATTTTACTGCTGTGGCTCTCATCAGAATCTAATCTCACTTCTTCTACTCTCCTGTCTTCATCAGAGTAGAGAAATGTTATGTTGGGTAGTCACAGGTCAGAGCTCAGCTGTCTACATTGGAAAGATGTTCTCACTTCATGAAAAAATTTGTAGGTTACAAGCAGGTTTTTGCAGAAAAAGTGGTTTGTTTTGCAACTGGTGAATCCTCCAGTACTGACCTGGGGCTTAGTGTCTGTTCCTTGTCATCTGCTCAGAGTGTGCCAAAAGAGTGGGAGCCAAGGTAGCAGCTGAAATTAGAAAAAAAACTTAGGAAGTTTTTCTTCTGTGAGAAGATGAATTGTAGGAGATGCTTCCTCTACTACATCTACGCTCTGTAAAAATTTTAACACTGTCCTGAGTTTTCATGTCTTTGTTTTATTATTAGCAAATGTCTATTCACAGCCATTAGATGATTTTCCTTTGTGAGTTCATCAACTTGTATTGTTGCACTGCTGTTTTGATGACTGTTGGAGCTCATGTTGCAGACCTAGGAGGATGTGAACCAGTGAGTAATCCAGCTCTCTATTTGAATTATGTAGATAGCTATTGGCTGCCATCTCTCATTTAACAGTGCACTTCCGGATAATGATTCTTCTGATTATTGACTTTTTTGATATAGAAAAATGTACTAATCTCTGACTAGATAGTAGCTAAGCCAGGAAGCAAGTGTGTTTAGTTACTTACTTTGCTCAGATACGTAATTTTGAGCACTGTAATTTCCAGTGTAAACATGCCTAGAACCTTGTAACAGAAAGCTGTTCAAGGACACAGTGACCTTTAATGATAGGACTTGGGGCAACAGGTGCAAGCTGTTCCACAGCAGGAGATTCCACAGGAATCTAAGAAAGAACTTTTTCACAGTGTGGGTGACAGAACACTGGGACAGACTGCCCAGAGAGATTGTGGAGTCTCCTTCTCTGGAGAAATTAAAAACCCATCTGGATGTGTTCCTTTGTGACCTAGTCTAGGTGTTCCTACTCTGGCAGGGGGATTAGACTAGATGATCTCTTGAGGTCCCTTCCAATCTGTGAGATTCTGTGACACTAAGTTTGTGACAATCTATTAATCTCTAGGCATCCTCTGCACCTCTCCATGATGCCATTACTGCCTTCCATTAAATTCTTGCCATGTAGCAGCATGTATTTGTTGTCTTCTGCTGGAGTTATGTCTATTGAGCACAGGTGAGCTAAGTGACTACCTCTTACTAGTTAACCTAACAGAATTGAACACCAGCTCTATCAAAAGTTCACTGCTTAATTAATAAGATGGTGAACTAGCATACAGAATTCATAAAAGGCGACCACCTCTGTGTTAACATCTGACTCTTATTTTCATTCTACATCACCGTAAAGGCACTTCAGGTTGAAGCTCTCCCTTAGGTATTAAAATTCTTGTCTATTTGTTTGATGAAAGCTTCAGTGAATTCTTGAAGGTGATGTATCTGCCCATTAATAGAAATGCCCTACTAGCATAACAAGGCGAGTCCTGAATGCAGAGAGATGAGTGGGGCAGGAGTGGCTGATGTTTCAGCAGCTCTGTTTTACATGCAGGTACAGCTACCTGCATTTATGTTTTTCAGGCACCAATTAAGTTGATTTTTGTGGCAGCAGTAATGGAGTTATGAAGGAGAATTACTCTTGGGACGTCTTGTCCTCCAGTTCTGTAACTGGGATCTTCAGTTCTTTGCTTCTGCTGCTGCACCCTGAACCCTCTATAAATGTCATGATCACTCTTGTGTCCTGTCAGACTTCTGGGGGTGCAAATTGCTTGACATCTCAAGCCTTAACGTTGTAGTGACCAAACATCTGCACATCAGTAAAAATCTTGAGTTCAGCTGCAATTTTTGTTCTAGTTACAAAGGTCTCAGTCTTGATTTGCAACTTTTGGGCTGCTTTCCATCTTTTTGCCCAGAGCATGCCATCTCCTGCCCATAACAATGGGAGCACGTTTCTGCTATTCTTCAGCTAAACTTCTTTTTACCTTTGATCATCATGTAAATTTTTTCCCCCCATTCAGGCAGAGCTTTTCAAACCACAATGCACTGAGCAGGGGTTTTCAGTGGCTCTTTATCACAAAGCCTCGCAATCTAGCTCTTTGTTACTGGTGTTAAACGTGCAGGCCACGCTCCCTGGAATAGTTACTTGTTCCCCTGTAATTATCCTCAGCCCTCTTTTGGCTCTTTGTGAGGGAATTTGGCCGAGCATATTGTGTCACTGCATCTGTTGCAGATGCTGCAGTTGCTATATCTGTTGCCTTAATAGTTCAAGGCTGGTGAGGAGATGTACAAGCACATTGAAGCACTTTGGTTTTGACCTTGTGAGGTTGGAAGCTGCAATCTCCATGTGATTGCCTCTTCTCGCAAGGTCATTTGGCCAAGGTTATTCCCTATGTGGTATTCTCTTCATGATCTAGGTGGATTAGGTAGAGGGAATATAAAAGGATTGGGGATTATTTTGCAAGTATTTAAAACTATGTATCAAGGTGTACTTTTATTTTTTTTTTCATAGAATGGTTTGGATTAGAAGGGACCTTGAAAAAATAATGTATTGATCTGATGGAGCTTTCCCTTTCCTTTTTATTTGTTTAATCTGTCAGAGTCTTGTCCAGCCTGGCCTTAAACACCTCCAGAGAGGGGGCATCCACAACCTCTCTGGACAAGCTGTTCCAGTGTTTCACCACCCTCACTGTAAAGAACTTCTTTTTTATCTCCAGCCTGAATCTCCCCTCTTCCAATTTACATCCATTATTTCTACTCCTTCCATCACATATCCTATTAAGAAGTCCTTCCCCTTAACACTTTCTTGTTTCTCATTTCTAATTGTACTTATGGAGCAGCTGCCCAGAATGGAATCAGGTTTTCTGTCATCGCAGAAGATGCTCTAACATTAATCTAGAGTGTTATCCTCCCTTTTTCCTTGCAAACTGGTTTCTCTATTTGTTGCCCCCTTTCTGCCAAAGGAAGGGGAACTGTGGTCAAGACAGATGTTCTCCCTGCCTGGTGCAACACCCAGCTTTGCTACAATGATGTGCTGATACCCCATGTAGGATAGAGTTTATAATACTTCACGTGAGAGGCAAGTGCTCCAGATGGGGTTAGAGCTTGTGAGCTGTGATCCAACTTTTTTTTTTTAATTCTAATTGGAGTGCAAAAAGATTCTGTTTTTTAAAACCAAATGACATGTATCTGGTGAGCTTAATATATTTTGGCTTTGTTTTGGAAGTAGCAGGATGTGTAGTTCGGGCTTTTATTAAAGGCAAAGCCCTGCAGTGACTGCAGCAATAACAAACTCTTACTGCATTGGGACTTAACTGGTTGGATTTAGAAGAATAAAATTAGAGGTGGTTTTCACTTGCACAGTGTGTGACTGAATTGATGTTCACTGTTGAGTTGCAAATCCAATTATAATACCTAGAATTGTCTGTAGATCTCAGAAGATCTTCTTTTATTATTACAGGCTCCAGCATTGCTAATAGGCTTGGCCCTCCTTTGGCCTCATTAGCCATACCTTCTCAAACCCCTTTCTCCCTCTTTGATCCTTTATTAGTTGTTCCTATAGGGAAAGTCTTTTAATTTGATCTTGCAAGTTAAATATTTCCATGTGACAATTTGTAGGAAAACTCTTCAGGCTCATTTTGTTAACACATATGGCCCACCTAATGGTGTCTCCTCTTATATAAAGTCCTATGGTGGTGCTTGTGATATATATCCTCATCCCACATTGCAGAACTTGCTACACTGTTGTTTTTCAACATGAAGTGTGTCTTTTGCTACTGTTTATTTTAAGATGTAGAGTTCACCACGCTTTAGCTAAAGGTCCTTTTTTTCTTTAGCTCACCATGTAATAGAGTTTTTGCATTCAAGTTCTGGACTTTCACAAGTCCTTATTTCACTGCTGGGTTTTTTTTTCAGCCTCTTAAAACTTCTTCTACTCTGAAATACACTGAAGATTTATGATTTAAGTGAGTTTTGAATTCTGTCCACGTAATCTGATTGATAATCACTATTGTGGGAAGGCTATGAGTATTTTTACTAATACTTAGATAATTATCACAATCTCAATTCTGAGGTTGCACAGTTGTGGGTTTTATTTCTTTCTTCCATGCTTCATTGATAAATATGATTGGTTTAGCTTTATGTGATTCTGTACATATCCTGATAAGTGAGGATGGCAGTATTGTGTTTCTGACAAATACTTCTGAAATAAACAGATTTAGGGTGTTTTTTATTTTCAAAATCTCTTAAGTGTAGAGTCATTTTGTTTCTCATCAGGTTTTGGCTGAGTTGGTTCACCTCCCAAACTCTTTCTACCTCTCTACTTTTCTCAGTGGTTCAATAAAATAATTTGACCACTTCTGCAGTGAGAGAAACAGCTGCTTATTACTTCCCAAAAACGGGGATAATACAAGCAATCACCAGGCAATTTTAGAAGGAATTGGAATTGCCTTTGGCCAAGGCTGTAATGCACATTCAAAACCTGTGTTCTTAGAAAACTGAATGTGCATTATGTGGCTTTAGCATCTGATGTTTTCATTCTGTGTGCATTAGGCCCCTTTGAACTCTCTCAGAGTAACTTCTGAGGTTTGTGTGCAAGGTCTAGGCAGTGTAAGCTTTGAATTGCTGTGCTCCATTCCACTGGGCTTCTCTCCCATCCTCAAATACATGTTTCTCTTAGTTTGCAAATCGATGTAGAAAACTTATCTTTTTGATTTAGACTTTGCTAGATGCTGAGTTTTATGCCTGTGGTATAAGCTCCAGTGGTGTTTTATCTGCTGATTAGTCTTATAATGTAAAGTGCCTGATGATGCATTGCACAGAAGATGCCATAAAAATAGTTTATGGTGTGATAGCAAGGAGAAATGTGGGGAGTGCAGATTCACTTTATTAGATGAGCAGGAGTCCCCAAGCAATCGTTTGTCAACAGTAGTTAAAGATTAGTTTATCTTCGATCACTGAACCTTTAATAAACATGTTTTTAGCTGAAGTAAAATGGTTATGTTGAAAATAAAGGGAATTTATATGTTTGTGTTGGTTTTATCTATCGAGAGGGGGAAAAAAAATTGAATGTGGATCTAATTTTTGTGCTAAGTATCTTTTACAAATAACGATGTTGGGGAAAAAAAATAATTTTTCTCAGTATTATGTGAACAAAGTCCTTTCCTGTTACAAAAGAAGCTCAAAATTAAGCATGTTTAACTCTCCCTGTATGCATATATTTCATAGAAATCAAGTACAGTCATTCTGTATAGAGGCATATTGTTTCATAAAGCTATTTTTGAAGTGCATTCTATCATATTATGGTTTACCTGGTATCACCTTGTTTTCAAGCCTTATTTGACTTGGGCTTAGATTGTATCTTGACAAATTCAGCATCAAAGAACAAGTTTGGGACTTCCCTTTTGTACCACAAAGCTCTTCACAAACATTAGTCAGGGAGCATCAGAAAGCCCTGGTTGGTGACATCATCTTAGTTTTAAAAATGAAGAACATAGGGCTCAGACAGATTCAATGAAGTAGCTGAACTTACACGTGCCTTTTTTTGTGTTTTTAAGTGTTCATCTGACAGGCTTCATAAGTCCATCAAACAAGCTTATTCTGAAGCTTGTTCTAAACCTTCTAACATACTAATTTTACAAATGACTCTCTGTGTGACCACACTGCAACAGCCTGGGTTGAGGCTAGAACTATGGGCAAGAAAGATACCTTTCTCATATAGGGGTTGGCTTCTGCTGAACATAGTTGATGTCTTAAGTGTGGAACATTAGTGGCACATAATTGAGTGCTACAAGTGAAAGGATTGGTCTTGGAATGGTTTTTCCTGCTTGTATTTTAGGGGCAGTTGTGCTCATCCTCTATTCCTGAAGTAAATGAAATTAAAGGAAACTGGCTTTCAGCAAGAGAAATGTGTGCATTAACTGTGTTTTTCAAAATAGAGAGATGTGCTTTGTCTGTGTGTAATTAGATAAGCAGCACTTGTGGCTGTGACATCTGATCTTTTTATCAGAGTTGTAATAGAAGAGTGCAAAATAATTAGCATTTTAAAAATCAAGATTAATGTGGAGAACAGTAACCTCGTGTCTTTTTTCAGGCAGATTGAACTCTGAATGTAACTGTGGAAATGTAATTGTGACAAGCTATGGAGTATAGATATACAAAATAGCTCCAAAATTAGCACATGAATCATATCTTGGTATTGATTTCAGTAAAATAGTTCCCAAGGCTGAAATTTTTCAGCTGATGCATGTGCAAACTTTGCATTTCACTGTTGAAAGAGCTGCACAGGCCTTTCTTTGATCTGCAGAGACAGGAGAGTCTTGCTGGTACATAGAGAGAGATGCTAAAAGCAGCTCCACCACCTCTGCCACAGGCAATAACATGCCAAACAGTTGCTGATTCCAGTGGATGTTAGGGATATACCTCTTTTGAAAACCTTTCAGATATACACTTGTGTTATATTTTCTCCTTCCCGTGATGTGTTGAGGTACAAGATTTCTTTCTTTGGTTCTAATGCTGTAGCTGTTATGACTAATTTACCTTCAGAAGGGATTTTGCTTCTAATTAGCTTTATCAAAAGGCATTACAACAAGATTTTTTCGCTGTGTTGTTGTAGATATCAAAGGAGGGTGGGAAGTAGAGCAGGGGAAACAGTGCTACATCTCTTTCATACAGCAGCCATTTAGAGATAACTTCTACCAAGGGCTTTTAATGACACGGGGAGTATTTGGTAGGACCTCATTTACATATAAGTAGTCTTGATAATGAAAAATAAAAATGTGCTTCTTAATTATTAAAAGGAAAAGATTTGCTGCAAGCTACCAAAACCTACAGGAGAACAGTTTAGAAATGCTGAAAATTTTGAGGTGAAATATAATAATGTGACAAATAGGAAGAAGGGCAGAAAAGCCACTGTATTATGGAACTAGGCTGTGGTGAGGTTAAAGAAAGAGTGAAAAACTACTAGTGCTATTGCTGTGTTAGATTCCTTTATGGGAAATACAGAGTTGCATATCCACTGATGTTCAGTGGGCTGGAAAAGATTTGGGGTGGGGCAGAGGCTGGATGTGAGGGAAAAGAGGGTTATGTGGAACCTGCCTAGAGGCAAACTGGGGGGCAAAAATGGAAGGACTTGAGTGTTCACCATGAGGGTGGTGGACCTGGTTGCCCAGAGAGGTGGTAGACATCCCTGAAGACATCCAAAGCCAGGCTTGCTGAGGCTCTGAACAGCTTGATGTAATGTAGGATGTCCCTGCCCATGGCAGGGAGGTTGGACCTAGATGGTCTTTAAGGTCCCTTCCAACCCAAATCATTCTATGATTCTAAAATAAAAATGTGATTCAGATTTTTGTTCTGACTTTACTTCAAATTCTAAGAATTTTAGAGCAGTATAAACAGGTTTTTTTCCTGTTCCTGAAAGGAAAATGAGCAATTTATGTCACTAATAAAACTGGAAAACAATTTAGTGTTCAAATTGATCAGTTATCATTTTCTTGAAATAACAATCTGTAACAGAAATTGAGTGCAAACCATCCTGAGTGGCATTGTTAGAATAATTGAATATCAGAGCTGATGAAATATTCAAAAGCTTCCCTTCCTCATTTTCTCTCTTGCCCATCTTGTTGGTGAGATCAGCAGTTAATGAATCTTGGAAGTAGCACAATTGTTCTCTTACCCTCTCGGTGTATATGGACTTCCAGTAGAAAGGAAATTTTTAAACCTAAAATTTAATATCTTCTCATTGTCTAAGAGCTGCCCCTTGCTAAAAAATATTATTTCTGTGGAATATAAAGACTGAGAAACGAAATAGGCTAATAAAAGACTATCTGATTCGTTACCCAGAGAATAAAGGCGGGAGGAGGGAGAGGATGTAGAAAGAGTGTGATTCATATAAAAATGCCATTTTCAATTGAATGTGTGACAGATTTTTCTGTTCTATTTTTGCATTAGAATGTAGATTTTTGACTACCATTAAATGGGTGCTTGCAGGGCAAAAGAGGAGGCAATTTTATAATGGATTGGAATCTCTGGGCCCAAATCAGCAAGCCAAGCTGTGAGATTTCTAAGGGTATAATTATGTATTTTCTTCTTACTTGGTTTACTGTAGTGCATGTGCTTCCTACCAAAAGTGTTGGACATCTTTTATAGCATAAATTCTGCCCTGGTCATGTAAAACTTAAGATGGAGGAATAAAAATTGAATGAAAGAAGAGCACATCTTTTTGTCCTGCTACATCTGTGGTGGTTTAGCAGCTCTGGTGAGCTCAGGTGGGGATTTGGGAGCTGCAGTGGAGTCTCCTGCATCCCAGGGCATGTGAGTATATCTGCAGAGTACAAGAGCAGCACTAAGTTCTTTGTGGGATTAGTCCAGTGTTCCTGATCAGCTGTGTTTTTAATATTGATATCCATACTGGTTTTGCATATTATCATCATCTCATGAGAAAGCACCACCTGATTCTCTCACATTGGGTCTCTCCAGACAGATTCATATCATAGGTTTATTTTATTTTATTTTAGCAAGACAATCTCTGCTATTTACAGACATTGTTAAAAGCATGTCCTGATGAGACTTTTGTCCTGTTGTTCACAAGATTGATTTGTGCCCTGATTTCTGTGGCAGCAGGACTCCAGAAGCTACCCTAGTTAGAGTTGCACTAGTTGTGTCATCATTTCACTACTGAGAGGAGCATTTCTTTCTTCAGGAAGTGTTTGCTGATTCTTCTTTATTGATAGAAAGTTGTTCTCATGTGCTGTTCTGCTCTTAACACTTTCTCTGTCGTGTCAAATGTCAAGCAGAGGAACAAAAGTACAAGTTGCTGACAATGAAGCAGAGAAGAAACCTTTCCCTTTTTCTTCCAGAAAGTTTTATTAAATAGTTGTGCCTTTTAATTATTGTTCATTATTGCTGTGCTGCTTAGCTGGTTGTCTTGGTGTTAAGAAGGACCATGATCCTACAGTGAGCACTGTCCGCTGCTACCAATCTGGAGCTCATACTCATGAAGTCTAAGTACCAAAGGGGGGGCAGTGGGATGGGCTGACCTGTACTTGCTGGAGCCTTTTTGCACCTCTAATTAATAGGTACATTCTTATTTTTCATTAACAAGAAAACAACAATGTAAATGGACCCTATGACATATTGGCCATGTCGTTAAATGCCCACAGTAGAAGTTACCTTTAAATGGCTTTTGAAATGCACCTACAGTCATCTGTATAGCTTTAACTTTGTGGAAGAGCAAAATCTACAGTTGGGTGACAGATGTAGTGTAGAAATAGGAGCTTCTCTTTCTTGTAGAGCTGATGTAGTGCTAGGAGAATTTTAGGCATGGTAGTGAAATTCTGATGTAAAAATAGCCTTGTAATCACTTTCTTTGCAATAGAAGATTGTATGAAGCTAGTAATATTATTCAGTGGAGGCAAGTGATAGAATTTAAAAAACATTTCTAAGCATTTGTGCAAATTTTAAAAGTTCAAAACATATAGAGAATGCACGGCACGTTGATGGAAGATTTGTGATAAACCTTTTGCTTCTCTCTCTTTGAGAGAGATCATAGACGTGAGTGTCTGAATTGGGACACCTGTAGGAGCCTAGTTCTCAGTAGTGCTAAACTCCATCTCCTGTTGAATATTAAAGGATTGTCAGAAGACCTAGTGAAAGGCATTAAGATTTTAAAGAAATTCTTAGTGAGGTGTGTTTGGTAAAATGATGCTAAGATACTTAGTGCAGTGCTTGTGTTATGATTGTCTGGATCTCTCAGATGATCAGTGGGACTCATATTTCTGTACTTGGTGACTACATAGCATCTAGCTGTGCTTGTACCCCTGTAAATATCATCAGTATTTAGGCTCTGCACATGCAAAATGAACCTTATGGAACTCTTGTAGATCCCAAACCAATGAAATGGTGAATGGCCCTCATTATTTCTCAGCTTGTTTTTAATGATTCTGATTTATCTAAATATTTTCCTGTGTGTTAACACGAACAGAATATGAATTTCCAGCTAGCAGCAAGAAACCTGAAATTATTGTGACACACAGTAACTTAATTTTAAGCAACAACTACTAGGTACAAGCTAATATTCTAAGGTATAGTAAAAGAATGTCGAAGATACCCCACAGAAAATAAGTGTTTTTATATAGTGCTCTCATCCAGCTGTGAGAACAAATAATATATCTTCCACTTGGCAAAGCTGGCAATTGAAAAACATACTTGAGAATGGGGATTTATAGGAACATGACAATGTAATGACTTTTTATGGTTTCAGGAGGTTTTCCCCTAGTCCTGATTCTTATCAAAAGTACTAGAGTAAACAGAATTTGCTGGCCTAATAATTGCTAACACATTTTGGAAATTCCTTTTGTAACTTCCCTGCTTTAAAAATCCAGCATTACTTAACACCAAGCATCTACACCATAAAACAAACTGTCAAAACTGTTTTTTTTCTTAAAACTAGTAAAAAAGAAAAAGAATGTAAGTAGGAAGACATTCTTCAAGTCATAAATTCAGTTGCACCACTAAAATGCACAGCATTTCTTGCCTGTTTCAAAAGATTTTAAATACTACTTAAGAAAAAAACATGAGAAAGGGTCTGTACAGTAGGATTTTGCAGAAGCAGACTTTTAATGAAATCATGGGAGTTATGGGGTTTCATACCAGTTGGATACATTTTCTGAGAAAAGATTGGGCAACAATACAGTAGCATCCCCTACAAGCCTTGCCATCTTTTCATAATCCATTTCTTCAGCTACTGGCCTGTGTAGAGGTCACTAATGGATGAGAGGCATAGCTATAAAAAGCAGTGCACATCAACCTATTGACCACAGGAGTTTTTCTACCCCTTGTGAATGATCAGTAACAGCCTAGTGTTTGCCAAATTCCAGTGACCTCATCATCAGAATGAAATAAGCTTTGCTTTCAGTTTGTGTGCCTTGTGATAACGTAAGCTAGACTGTATCCAGATGTTAGGAGACCCTTGGCTTGGATGCTTGACTAAAGGCCTGCATAAATACCTCATATGGGATTAAATGTCAGGCTAGAGTGTATGTTATGTCTCTATAACTTGGCATTGGCTTTGTCCACTGCAGTGCTTGGAAGGGCTTTGTAACAGAGAGAAATCAATTTCTTGCATCCCTTTAGGAGCCTTGACAAAGGAGACAATCCTATAGATGGATCTGCAAGTCTCATATGGGACAAGATCTCCTAGCACTGTTGTTGCAGGCTGAGGGACCACCAAGCTGCTTTTGCTTGCTTTAACCCCAGAAGTTTTACTCTTGGCCATCCAGCTGTCCAGTGAAGATTCCCTTAGTTTCATTTTTCCTCTTGAGGGTGCACAACAAACTTTCTATCCATGTTGGCAGTTGGTTTTGTCTTAAGAGAAAGGTGAGATACCTTCCTTGCTTTGGGCAAAGATGAATTTTTTCCAAATGGAGAAAGTTTCCCTGAGCCCTGCAGCTACAGGCAGCCAGTTGTCATCTCCAGCTTTTCCTCACCATTGTTAAGAACGTACATTGTTAAGGCTGCTGATTGCTCATCTCCAGGTTTGTTACCAGCTCTTCTGCTTCTCTCTCTTCACCTGGTCATCTCTTTTCTGGGATCTTGAGTATCAGAGGGAGAATGGCAACACACTCTGTGACATTCCAAAAAATATGTGTTTCTGTCCTGACTGGACATATGTGCCATTTATCAAAACCATGTGCATACTGTTATGTGTCCCTGACCGTTATATTACCAGTTCTGATCATCTCAATCTGGTTGTTCTGGGATTGGGACTGTGTTTTATTGAAATCTCATCAATGGCAAAATTTAATAGTAAAAAATTGTAGTAGAAAGAAAATCATATATATATATAGTTATTTAAAAATTTGCAGCAGTAGTGGAAAGTGTGGTTGGCAGCACTGATCAAAAGCCAAATTTAAAAGTGAATGCATGTAAAAGTTTATGAAAGTTGAAAACAATTCTCATGTTGATCCTAGATAGCTGCAGCCATTGCTGTAGTGCCTTTACTGCTGGAAGAGAAGGCCTGTATCCCTTTTTCCTAAATAAAAGAAACCACAACAATGAGTAACAAGTGATATAGCACTCTCATGGAAAAAAGAATAAAAGGTATAACAAAAGCTTTATGGTCCAGAGGCTTTATTTAATAGTAAAAATTATTGCTTATTCTTTGGAAAGTCCCCTCCAAGTGAGATGTAGTACTTCTAGCCTTTGACTTTGTGAGGCATGCTGTGTATGAGTTTTAAATCCATCTGAATGAAAATTATCCTAAATACCCATTTTTTCCACATACTTATGTGCATTTAGTTCAGTGACTCTGAGCCTGAGAGTTTAGAATAGGAATTATATGTGGACCTCTCCATATTAAAGGATTATGTGACACTGAACCTTTCTGGACTGCATTAGATAAGTATCTGATGGAGTTCAGAATGATTACTACTGCTGATGTGGATGGAAATCATCAATGAGTTTCTGAAGAAATAAGAAAAAGACAAGATAAGTTGATGGCTATTTAAATAACAATTGGAACTAAAGATCTAGATCATAATTTAATGCCTGTAAATACTAGATCTGAGGAGAAATACTTCTAATAAAAGTGCAGATTTTATTTGATCTGATGTAGACACTTAATGAAATTACCTGAAGCATGTGATATGGAGCTTGAATTATTAGGAATTATTAGGAGTGAGAGTTAAAACAGAGATAATTCCTAATATGGCTTAATGCCTTCTGGGGAACTGTTAATCCATCAAAACAGTTTTTGACTTGTGTGATCTTATAGACTAAATTTGTTTCAATTGGTCTTTGCATCGCGGAGTTAGAGACTTTCTTAACTTTGTCCTGGGTATCCAAAAGTTTTTTTTCCATATTATTTATCCCATGGCTCTGGAGGGTCTGTCTACCCAAACTCATTGGCAGATGGGCTCTCTTGCATGATTTTCTATCTTGGGCCAAGGTCTATACACTATATTTATTTGAAGGTGACCCTCACACATTTAGTAGAATTGTGCCATATGACTTAAACCCATTAAATTAAGAAAATGTGGGCTTCTAGTGCTATAGTAGGGGAGGTACCAAGATTTCTAGGTTTATTAGGAGTGTAAAAAGGCTTATTCAAACAGATGTAGCATTACTACTGTGGGCAGCATCAGTGATTATGACAAAATTGTCCATTTCTGCTGCCTGCATGCAGGAAAAGGCCCTGGAAATTCAAAACCAAATTAACAAAACTAATATATTTTTTTAAATGTAGTTGAAACACCTTCAGGTTTTTCTGCTTTATCAGTATTTCTTTGGTTTTGCCCTTATTGCTCTGTACATTATGAAACTGAAAATTAGAAAAAGTAATTAATTTGAATTTTTTTATCTCTCCTATTACTGCCTTTGTTTTGATTTGTATCCCACCACCTGAATCAGATTTTCCCTATTTGAATTTTCAATATTCAGTAGCTGAAGCGCTTTAAGTCTTTTTTTATTTTTTTTTCACTTGTCTGACAGAGGAGCAAATAAGTTCCCGAAAAGCCAGGGTAGTCTACTTAGTATACTGTGAAAGTGAAAATGTAAATGACTGGAGCTAAATTACTGGAAATTCTATGGGGAGGAATGAGAAGACTGGGTGCATAAAAGTATCTAAAGCTTCAGAAGGACTAATGGTGCCTGATGAAAGCGTAAGGTAAATTTTACAATGTAATGTGAGTAATCTGCAGATTTGTGAGCACTCCATTGTTGTCCACAGCTTAGGGGAATCTTTATAACTCCTAAAATGTGAAATTGGCTGCTAGGTTGCAGAAAATGAATAAAATTTGTTGCCCTTGTTAATGTTGTTATTAAATATCCTTGGCTTTTTGCCTATCGCTCATTAAATGCCACTAAATGGAGCTCAGAGTTATGTAGTCGTAGTTGAATATCCTTTCTCTGGTGCCCACATTTAATGTTCAGATTTTATACTTCTTGGTGTGCTGTATGTCATAGTCATTTATCTCTGTGTGACAGTGTTAAAGTAGCATGAATATTTAGCAGCTTCATTCTAAGTACATTAGAAATCAGTGTTGTTATATTAATTAACTTAAAAAAAAATCAGTCTCATGATAATTTTATGTGAAGTTAAATTCTTATATTTTTTTATATATTCATGCTTATTGAAATTGCTTATTGTTCTGCACCATACTTTGGCCAAGGAGTCTTCCAAGTGTCCTACATTCTTATGGGCAATTATCCTTTCACATTACTAATATTATGCAAACTTTATGTTTTAATTTTCATTGGCAAATACCAAACCTTTATTATGAAGGATATCACAGAGGCATATGTATGTGTATAATCTCATTATGGCCAGCTCTGTGTATACAGGAGTAAACCACCAGGCAGGGTTGTTTAAGATGCTCACTCAAATGTAAGAAGGAAGAGGCTGGTGCTGGCTTTGTGAGCCCAAACACCCAGCTCAGATATTTCTTGTGTCCTTTGGGAGGGAGGACTGTGATGGGGGGCCACAACCCACTGCAGATCTTCAGATTTCTTCAGAATCTCCTTTGACATCAGCTCACTTTCTTTACATATATATTTTTTATTATTTTTTTTCTTCAAGGCCATGTGTATTTCAATGGAAGTTGAAGTTCAGTTGGAGAGGTGATGGTTCTAAGTAAACATAAATATGCAAAAGACAAATATACAAATAATCAGAATGCAATTGCAGACATGGTGTGTTGCAGATTCCACAGCAAGCATTTGCTAACATGGCTTAGAAGATGCCCAGAATGGCATATGTTGAGTAGGATGGAGGAAACCTGTGCATTTCTAAAAATAATTCTACCTGTCTGTCTCTTTCTCTCTCTCTTTCTCTCTCCTCTTTCATTCNTTCTCTCTTTCTCTCTCCTTCTCTCTTTCCTTCTCTCTCTCTCTCTGTTTCTCTCTTTCGTGCTCTCTCTCTCTTTCTCTCTTTCCTTCTCTCTCTCTCTTTCTCTCTCTCTTTCTCTCTCTCTCTTTCCCATTTTATTTATTTGTAACAGAGCAGAGCATGTTTCAGTTCTGAGCAAAGCACAAGCCATTTCATTCTTTATCTGATAATTGTTCTGCATGGTTTTTGTGATTAATACTAACCCTGAGCCTTTCTGTACTGTGTGAGATAGCATCACCTTTGGATCTTGAGTTTCACTGAATGCTTGAGTTCCTGCTTTCTAATAAGTGGCAAAGAAAGAAACGCTGTTTGAAAACAGCCCAGACATTTTTCACAATATGGAAATAATTGGAGGCAGCTAATCTCATTGGCAATCCAATCTTTGCTCCTAAAATATATAGAAAAAAACCCTAAGTAAGATTCAGAGCGAGACTTATGTCTTAGTCCTTATCTTACTATGGTATTTGGTTTATGGGATTATTTAGAATTTAGCTTGTGTGTTTGTTTAAGATAGGATTTCATATTGCTGTGCTGTTCCTTCTCAGGACTGTACAAAACTTTTCTTGGCCTTTAACCTAGATGACAGTGCTGGGGATTCATTACATGGCTGCCTAAGCACTTTCTTTTTATATCAAAATGATTTATACATTCTCCTCGTTTCCCATTTCCTCTTTGGAGATGCCAGAAAAAGGAGGAGTAGAGCAACAGTCGCTGTGATTGATACTATGCTTGTGAAGACAGATGGGAATTATTTAATGCTAGGGGACTTTCCAATTAGCTCTCTATCCTACCCATGTTTAGAATTATCAGTTAATTTTGTATGCTGAGTTGGCTCAGCAACTCCTGCTAAAGGCAGCACCAAGAGCTAAGAAGCTGATAGCAAATCCTTTTCAGCTGATTATCATATCACCTAAGCCAGAATGGTTTTCCAGATACTTATTCAGGAGTGATCCTTAATATTTAAGATATTAATATATGAGTAGGGCCACTAACCTTGAGGAGATTTCTCCAAAGTCAATCTGTTAGAAGAGACCTTTCACTAGATGGTTTTTCTTCCTTCATGAGGGGAAGCAATACTAACCTGTCTTCATTGTTCTACCTCAAAACTTAGCAATGAGGTTTAAATGCACACAAGCAGAGATTTTTAATAACTGATGGGTTGTCAGAGACTTTCTAGTCACGGAGCTTCTGGAAGACAGCACTCCAACATGCAAAGCAAAGAAAGAGGCAAAATCTAAAAGTCCTTCAGGCTCTTATGCTCTTTGCTGTTATCCCCAGGAGTGGTGATTGAGTTGGAAGGGACCTTCAAATATTGTCTAGTCCAACCCCTCTGCAGTAAGCAGGGACATCTTGCACTCGATCAGGCTGCTCAGAGCCTCATCAAGCCTGGCCTTGAATGTCTTCTAGGATGAGGTCCTCACCACCTCTCTGGGCAGCCTCTTCCAGTGCTTCCCCACCTTGATGATTAAGAACTTCCTAATGCCTAATCTAAACCTGCCCTGCTCTGGTTTTGTGGCATTCCTCTAAGCCAACTTGCTTGTCCCATACTGCATCATTATTATTTCCTCCCATTCAGATTTGCAGAGGCAATAATTTGAATAAAACATTTTCCTAGGAATGCCATTTTCTTTAGAAGCTTATCTAACAGCGATGTTTTTGTTTACCTGTAATGTACTTTTCTGCAAATATCCAGAAGAATGTGACACTTGGGGAAGGAGACAACTGTTCATTAGGAACAATGTAATTCTAATGTAAAAGCTATTTCTAGTGTTTTTGATAAGTAGTGGCAATTACTCTGTTTCACTGCCATGTAGCCATTCTGGAAAGGGATATTTGCCTCTTGCATGAGCAGAGAAATGTGAACACCAATGATGAATTCTCTCTTGAGTTGCCCTAGGGAATATGCAATTTACGTGTAGATACAGATTGTGAGAATTAATTACATTTTCTTACTTTTTACTAATAAAAGATTGACAGGTAAAGTGCAAAGGAGTTATTTACTTCTTAATTTTTACCCTGCTATCCTTCACATTATTAGAGTTGTTGTAAGCATAAAATAATAATAAAAATCATTAAATTTTCATCACTGAGTAGATTTTTGTGAAAGATCTCACATTTCTTCAATGGCAAGGGAGGATAAGGAATGTGTGAGTTGAGAAATCCCAGTGAAATAAATTTCTCAAAAAAGAATACTTCTGCAGTTATAATGAATGAGCTTATCAAGTGTCACCTACATTTGCATAGGTACTACAGATTAATTATTTTTAGCCAGCCTTTTTTTGCCTTACAAATATTCATTTTTCTTTGTGCAGTTTATCAGGTGACAAGTACCTGCTCATTGTCATCTCCATGTTAATTTGAATGTTATACCATAATTGAACTCTTTCTTTAACCTTATCACACAAAGAACTTGAATTGAAAATTTCCTATATCTTCATAATCCATTACTTATCTTTCATTGCTCAGGAGGTAAAATACACCCACTGAACTCAAGTCACCTTGAAGATTTATAAAATACCAGGACTCTGAAAATTGCTAATTTAGTCTAATTAGCTTCGCAGTTATTATGCAGATGTACTAAATTGACATTCAACTCATCTTCAGTGTCCAACCATTTTTATGCCATTCTACCCATGCTATTGCTAAGAATCTAATTCATAAAGTTCTTGCAGCCAGGACTATAGGCTGATTCCAGCTCTGTCACCTCAAGTAGGAGCTGTGTCACTGGCTCCTGTGTGTCAAGATTTTCTTCATAGCCTTTAGGATTTTTTGTTGTTTTGCCAAATTGCATCTCATGTTATAGAAACCCTGATTACCAGTGTGATCTCAATAATTCTTTGCCAGTGTGGACATATGTGATTATGTGCAAGGTCATAAATTGTGTCTAACTTGTTGATATGAGGACACCTGCCCCATGGTAGTAAATGCAATGTCTGATTGATTCATGTGGTTGAATATGGCAGCAGTTGCTAAAATGCTTTTTTCCTTATGTCACTTATCACAAACCTACTTAGTGTGTTCAGGGTTCCTTGCATTTATCTTGCATTCATTGTGTCTTTTACCTGGATTTTATTTTCACACTTGCCTTTACAATTTTTTTAAAAAAAATTGCAATGGAGAAAATATTTTTTGCACTTTCATTTTTTTAGTTGAGATTGAGGCTCTAGGATGCTTTTTCTTGTCCCTTGTTGTGACTGAGATGGGATACTGTTCATTTAGGCAGCTGCTAAATAGTTGTTCTTAAAACTGTTGCTAATGCCATCCATTATTCAGAACACCTCTTCTTCCACAGCACTGTAGTGTGTTTATTCTGACAAATCCCTCCTGTTTCTTCAGCTGCCAGGGCTCAAGGCCTGTATCTGAGCAGTCTGCAAAATATAATTTTTAAACCCATGCAGCTAGATTAGTTTGTTTTTCTTATTTTATTTATCATTTATTATCTGCTTTGGTATAGCAGAGAAAATCAAACAGTAAGGTCAGAAGGTCAGGACCTTCTTTTTTTTCTTTTATCATCTGTCTGTCTCCAGCTTCTGGCTTCAGAATTGCCCCCTAGAGCTTGAATTTATTTGGGTACTGTAGGTTTACAGAGAGCTGTGCCTGTTCTCCCTGAGCTACAGGGGAGAAAGAAGTAACAGCCAGGCTGGGCTCTTGGTGCTTCAGACCTACATGTGTCTTTTCCAGGGCATCACAGGTGTGATGCCAGGTTGTGTCTTCAGGGAATTGATTTATAGTAGCTAAAGGTTTCTGAAATTACCCTTAGTACTTTTAATAGACCTCTGTAGGTCAACTGTTAGGGTTGCTGTTGTGGACTGTATCATTCTGTTAAAATTGGTTACATTTGTGAATGCCCAACAGAGTTATGGTACATAAAATAATAGAATAGTTTGGATTGGAAGGGACCTTAAAGAACATCTAGTTCCAACCCTCCTCCCATAGGCAGGGACACCTCCCACTAGACCAGGTTGCTCAGTGCCTCATCCAGCTTGGCCTTAAACACCTCCAGAGAGGGTGCTTCCCTGGATCAGGGTCTTTCTTGTAGGATAATGTCACCACTGTTGGTTTTTTAATCCAAAAGAGGTTAGAACTGCCTTTCAGTTTTGGAAATGTACTTCTTGTCCTTAGGTGTTTTAACAGATTCTTAATCTGCTGTGTCCTATTGTTATGACAATTATCCTTTGTAATCCCATTCCCATCCAATTGTTTTCAGTTTCTCTTTCTATTGTCTCTTCTCTTTGCAAGTTTTCCCTTGCCTAATGTCATTGGCAGTGGCAAGCAGACTCAGGCAGCCACGATGCTCAAGCACCTTCTGAATCCACTAGTTCCAAGTGGTGCTCCTCTCTGAAACAGTTGGTGATAGGAAGCCAGAATGTATCCTAGGAGATGCTCTCAGCCTCCCAAAGCCTCCCAGTTTACATTATTAATGGCTGCACTGCAGTTTGGGATGTTCATACCAACAGAGATCATGCAGGTTCCAATTATTTTTGCACTTATCTCACCAATTCCCATTTAGCACTCCAAGTCAGGAATTTTCTAAAGAGAGGCAAAAGCATAGAAGTGGTCCTTGTGTTTGACAGATATTTGAAGGGAGAAAAGATTTAACAGAGCTTTGTATTGGCAAGCACTAAGTGGAAATCAATTAATTAGAACCAATGCTTTAGAAAGGGTTTTTTTCACTGCCTCAACATTTTGTATCAGGCAGCCCATGATTTTAAAGCATAGGCTGAAATCATGTAATCCCAAATTTAGTTTAAATCCAACTTTCTACACAAATGAAATGTTGTCAAATTTGAAGGGACATGATTCTCTTCCCCCTTTCCCCTTTTCTTTCTCTTCCTTTCTCCTCCTCCTTGTTTTTCACAAATGCATTGTCTCTCTTTTAGGTTTTTTTGGGGTTTTTTTTAAAGGTCTGTTTCTTTTAGTGAATCCACTTCTGCCTTTGTGTATGGCATCCTAGAGCAAACCTATAATTGATTGTCAAAATAGCAGTGGACAAGAAATTGTTCTGAGTCAATTTGTACACAGTGAAGTCATTTTTGTGCCTACCCCTTGTTTCACAGGATCTCCTCTTTGCTTTAGTCCTGGTATTTGTTATGTCAGACAAATGCTCATATACTGAATAGAGGTCTGTTGTGTCACGGTGGTATTTTTTTATTTCCACAGAAAGCATTTGTACTTGCTCTGTGGAAATACTCTTCTCTAAAGCTACTCAGGCTGTTTCATGGGTTTATGTTAGCTGCAAGTCTCCCTTTGGCTGTTCCAGAGCATGGAAATTGAAATAAGTACTTCTGTTAATGTGCCCAGCTGTGATAATACAAGATGAAAGGTTCTTGTGTTACACTGTCCACCACAGCCAATGTCTATTTCTGCATTTCCTTGCAAAAATCCTCTGTTCCATTATATCCAGGCTTTTATGACGTCAGATGATAATTGTTAATCTGTATGGACTGGTAAGAGTTCACCATCCAGCAACTTTAAGTTGTGCCATTTCACAAATAGGGACCTGCTCCTTGATCAAAAGTGCCTGGATATCTAGGATTTTAATGCAGTTCATGGATATCTAGGATTTTAATGCAGTTCATAGAATCATGGAATAGGTTGAGTTGGAGGGAACCTTCAAAGATCACCTAGCTCAGCCCTACTGCAGTGAGCAGGGGCATTCTGCACTAGATGAGGTTGCTCAGAGCCTAATCAAGCCTGGCCTTGAATGTCTCCAGGGATGGGGTCTCCACCACCTCTCTGTGCAACCTGTTCTGTTGTCTCACCCCCCTCATGGTGAAGAACTTCTTCCTAATGTCTAATTTAAATCTGCCCTGCTCTAGTTCTGCTGCTTCTTGGTCCTGTTGCTCCACACCCTTGCAAACATTCCTGTAGGTTTCCTGTAGGCTCCTTCAGGAGGAGGAGTGGGTACCCTTCCCATACTGTTTGCTGTTGTGTGAGTAGGGTGACAGGAATGTCCCAATTGTATTCAAATAAAGCACTTTTCAGCCTGACACTGGTGGATGGGTGAAGCGGATTGTCTCTTGTTGCCTCTGCAAAGAAGGGAGAGAGGGTGCATTAGCAGCATGGAGGGTATGCTTGGTTCTCATGGGGTGCCTGCTGCATACTCCAGTATTCAGGAGCAAAGAGCCTGAGCTCTGTAGCAGCCTTTCCTCCTTAAAAAGGCCAAGTGCTGCTGCTGGGGATGACAGAGGCTCCTGACTGTTTTGGCTGCTGTCACAGCTCAGCAGGTAGCCCAGCTCCTTCACATCACTATGATCTGCTTAGAACAACACCAGAGGGGATTGTGAGATGGTAGAGTGCTGCCCACAAGCACATTTCCAGTGCTGTCTTCACCTCTGAAGAACACAGATGAAAGTGGCATCATGCAGTCCTTGTTAAAAAGCAAAAAAAAAAGCCACCCAAAAAGCAGGATTTGGAATCTGACATCTCCGTAGCTCAGTGTTGTGAAGCATTTTAGCATCTCTTGTGAAGTGCTGGCTGCTCTCAATTCTCACTTACTTTAATGGACATTCAAGGCACTTAGCACCTTGCAGGAGGCCTTCACCACTGTTTAGCACTGGTCCCTTCTTAGGTCTTCACTTCTGAAATACCCAGCTCTGCAAAGCAGAACTGAAGTTTGTTTTGACAACTCGCTGTGATGTATGGGTCCAATTACTGAAGTCTCCAGACTTGTGTTGGTTCTGGATTTTTTTTTTTTTATAGTGGAAGCATAATCTAAACCAAGGAATTCTCCTTTATGTTACAATCCCTCTAGGCAAAAAAAAAAAAAAAGGAAATAATGGAGACTATAACTCATACTGGTTTTGTTTGTTCATATACATTACTTTGCCATGCTCAGTCAATTTCTCTTCATCACTCTTTCCTCCCTCCCAGCTCTCCTTTCTCTTATCATCTCTTTACATCAGCATAAGTTTGTGGATTTTGTAGGATCCACTCCTAATTTAATGCCAACAACATGGATGTTGGGGATGTAATTTCCACCATCAAATTGTACCAGGGCCAGGCACTTCTCTAAGAGCTGCACCTGCTTTCTCTAGGCTGTATTTAGTGGAATTTTTTTCCTTTCATGTTTAATTCATATTCCTTCTGGGAAAATATTTAGCAAGCTAACAATTGAAGTTAGGAATAGAGGAACTTGGTACAGCTTGAAGTTCTGTAATGCAGATAAAACATTTTCCAAATGTTTTGGGTTTCGTGAGACAAGTTTTGAATTATGTGAATTTCTCCCCCTGCTCTTTCTCATTATTAAATCTTTGTTCCTTTTATTTCATTTCCACTAAAAGAATATATTTTTCTGCCCCCAGGATGGAACAAAAAAACAAACCAAAAACCAAAACACAAAACTAGCCCACCAAGAAAGCCTTCATGGCAAAGGAAGATTTATAACTTAACTGTACATTCTAGAACAATGCTTGATCATTGGCCCTTCCTTCTTATAGGACAGAAAGCAATAAATTTTTTCTTGTGAAATAATCTGCCATTTACAATGTACAGCATAAAAATTACTTAACTGAATGCTCAGATACCTGTCAATGAACTTTTAAAGAGTTAAATAGGGCTTTATTTATGTCTCTGAGGGTTGCCTGATGAGCATGTTTGGTTATTTGAAATTAATGAAATTAATTTGAAAATAATGAAATTAATTCTGGTCAAGAAAACTCTTTTTTTTCTTGTTTGGTTGTTTTTTGTTGGTTTTTTCTTCTCTCTTTTTTTTTTCCCAGTGGTTCTGCATTCAAAAACAGCTCATGTTTATTTTCAGCAATATTGGAGCAGCTTCCTCCCTGTTTGTGACACAGATCAGTAAAGACAGATGTTCTGAGGTACATGGGATTAGGAACAGGTCATCTACACTTGGAAATACTACTTGTTCTCTCGCTGCCTGGTTTTTCATCCTTCCATTTTTCAAGAGCAGTTAATGCCTGGCAACAACAATGTGCTTTTTATTGGGCATTCTGTGGATTAAGAGCTCAGTTGTGGGAGATAGCAGATGATAACAGGAGGAGTTTCATGGTCAGTGCATGAGGGAGGCTGAGGTCCTTTCTGGCACTCTCACAGATTTGTTTGGGATTCTAAAGCAGATCATCACTGATTCATTGTTGTCTTTGAAATGGGGAAACAGCACAGCATAGACTTACACAAACCAAAGGTGGTCAAAACCCTATTATCTCTCAACAATGTTGTGCCAATTGTAGGCTGGAAATCTGGGTTTTATCAAGTTTTAACTCTTCTTTTCTAAAAGAATCTAGTGCAATCTTTGACAGCTGTTTTGTCTCTCCAATGGGAATCAATGGTAGGTTATCTGTATTGTGTAATACTCAACATAAGAAGGAAATTCTTTACAATAAGGGTGGTGAAGTACTGGAACAGGTTGCCCAGAGAGGTTGTGGATGCCCCCTCTCTGGAGGTGTTCAAGACCAGGCTGGACAAGGCACTGGGCAGCCTGATCTAGTGGGAGGTGTCCCTGCCTATGGCAGGGGGATTGGAACTCGATGATCTTTAAGGTCCCTTGCAACCCAAACTATTCTATGATTCTATGATTTCAGTGGATGGTTTAGTCTGCTACAGCACAGCAAACCTCCTGCTGATCCCACAACAGTACCGAGAAACTATCAGAATTCAATTGGTAGATCTAAGAAAACACATGAGCTAAGTGACACTTGCCTTAAGATGGCTGGTACAGGTATCTAAAACTCCTACAATGTCTGGGATCTGAAACAGAGGAGAAAAGATCCTTTCAGAAATGTACCTTGCAGTTTATTACCAAAATGATTTTCCTATATGGCTTTAACTTTTACAAGGTCTTGTGCCAAAACTGATAAATGCTCAAATTGCTGCTAGCAATCTAGGTCAGCTTTTGTATTCCTGCTCAGCTAAACATCCACTTAGAGGACATACTTCTTAGTGAGAAACACAAGAATTCAAAGAGGGAAATAAAAATTTCTGGCCATTTTTTGTTTTCTGATGCAGAAGGAGACAGCTTGTCCCTTTAAAGAGCTCATTGCAGTAAAGCCAAGAAGGGAGGAGGAAAAAAATAAAGGAAAAACAAAACAAAAACACAGGAACAGATTGCTCAGCCTGTGGCTGGACTGGTACAAGCAATCTGTGCAAGATTTATCCAGAGGAAAAATCTTGAGACTTGTGCTGCTGAGAAACATGGCACAAAGTGGCAAACTGAAAATTGTTGAAGAAGCAAAACCTATACTGGGCTTAAGACAAAAACAGATTCCAGAGAGTTCTGCTGTGCCTGCAGTTCTTTCCATGCAGTCTGCATCCCTCTCTGCACCATTTTTCTGCTAGAATGGGTTGGAAGTAGAGTCTGCAAAGCTGTTCCAGCTGGACCTCTTATGGAAATAACCTGGTCATTTTTTGATCTAAGTTTTAGTCTAACACAAAACTTCACAGCTGCTTGGCCTTTGGCTTCTCCATATGTCCCACTTTCTCAATGTTTAAGTTATAAAATAATTACTTAACCATTAAAACTCTGTGTCAAAGGCTGTCTCTTGGACTTCCAAACCAGAGAAGGAGCAGCAGATGACTTGTAGTTTTATTGAAAATCACCTGTTTATGAAAACTATGTGGTTCCCTTGGTTCATCTTGTGGTGTAGAGTTGATTCCAGATGGAAATTTGATGCAAAAATCAGTACTATGATATCTTTTTCTGCTTTCATGCCTTGTTGTTTGCTTCTGTAACCACAATGCTGTCACTAGCTTTGTGTTCACTTGATGCCTTGCTCGTAAGCAAGACATTTCCTCTCCTGAAGGAGGTACACAGCTGGACTTCTGTAAATTGTGTCTCCACTTGATATGTTTTTGATTTTCTGGAATTTGACACGAAATGGGGAAAAAACTGACAACTGATGATGAAGGGCTAATGCTTGCTTTTGGCAGAGTAGCTCTTGCTGCCTGTGCTGGTGATGCTCAACTACTGCCTAGGCTGTGAATTGTTGTGGGATCCTGCTGGAGACAATCACTTCTGGTCTTTGCAGGGGTGCTGGCAGGATGTCATAAGCTGGATAAAGAGCAAAACCTGGGTAAACATATACATCAAACTCAGCACATCCCACTTTAGAAATCATTGGCAGCTGTTTTCTGTTGACTGAGCAGGAAGGTGGTTGCATAGCCTGTATCATAAGCACCACCGTGCTGAGCCATGGCTACTAGTGTGACAGGAAAATGGGGGCTTGTTTCATCCTCAGACTAAAAAATACACTTGCTGATTGTCAAGTGCTGCAGGGTAGAGCCTTTCGCTGTTGGTTGCATCCTCCTTTCCTGTTAGGTGTTAGCCTGAAGCTGTGGCTTTTTGGAGCCCTTCCATGGGACAGCAGGAGAAGGAGACCCAAAATTACTGGTAGGGTCATCTCTTTACAAGCAGCATGTGGGCAGAGCATGCTTTTGTTGAACAACATGACATATTGTGTGCCAGAGAGGATTTAATGTTCTAGTCATGTCTTTGATTAGGGCTTTTTTAGGATTGTTTTTAATTTTTGGTGGTGGGTTTGTTTTTGGTTTTTTTCCTCCTCGCATCCTCTAGTTTTTGCCTCCCATCTAAACAAGATATTCAGAACCTTTAGAGAATAAATTAAATATCACCCACTTCTCATGCCATTGAAAACTTACTCCTGATTTTGCCATGGAGAATTCTGAAATGCCAGGCTGAGCATGTGCAAGTTATCTCACTTGTTGAAACTCTTTCCCTCAAGTGCTTTAAGACAGTCTGGATCCTTGTTGTTCATCCCGTTCTCAGGCTGTTTGAAGAAAGCATCACTTTTTATTTCTAATTAAAATGCCTGCAGATTAAATAGCATGAGCTTTTGAGAGGCATCCATGGGGATCTGTGCCATTTGCAATAGATATTGTCAAAGGGAAGTCAATGAGCAATGACAGCAATGTCATCTTGTATCTAATTGCCTGAAATACTTCACTCTCCCCTCATTTTCTTTGTGCATCTTTATGATTGAGGCACGTAAGGCTTCAATGCATTAAGGGAGTTTCTTTCAGAAAACCATTTCTCCTAAGAGTAAAGTACTACAATTCTGTAGAGATGGAAAACTGCACCAGTGCTGTCACCCCAATTATTTTATGAGGGAGAGAGAGCAGTGGTTTTAAACTGCTTTGGGGATTTTTTAGTCTGTTACTCAGAAATCTGTTTCAAGCACATACGTGACGTAGGCTCTCTCTTACCCAAGCATGAGGTTTACTGTTCTTAAATCCCCTCTTCAGCTTCTGACAGTCATTAACACATTTCCCAAAATAATTCTCACTGTCTCCTTCACTAATCACTGCAACCTAAACTGCTGCCCCTCCTCTTGTTCTGAGAGGCCCCTGCTGCTTCTCTCTGGGGCCTCGTATCTGTGCTGTGTCTAAGACTGGAAGATTAAGAGAAACACTTTCTGTTTTTAGCTAGCACAGAACTCCAACTCTCATCTGAACATTACCTTGTGTTTGCTTTCCACCTATCTTTATTTTTTCTCTGGCTCTCACACTTTGAGTTGTGAGTTCTTTTTTGTCTGTTTGGGATACTGCTGGAAAGGTCACATCTTTATCTCCTGCCTTGGCCATCTTACAGCGTTTTTGCATTGCCTTTTTCTAGCACAGCAGATGGATCTTTTCACTTCTGCAGCCTTTTTTTCTGTATGATCCCACTCTGAGAAGTCAGATAGCCCCTCTCTGTTACATTCTAAGACTTTTCATGCATCCCTTGTTCTGGAAAACATTTGTTTAAATTTGTTCAAACCTTGAAGTCCTTCCTTGAAATATCCTTTGGCACAGCACTCAAGATGTAGTTGACATCTCTCTGCATCCATCTGTTCTCTCTTATCTTACAATGAGGCTGTAAAATTCAGGACTATTTTTTTTCTTTTATCTTAGCACAATATTTCTTAAGTGAGCCTTGTATATGCTGATGACCCCTGAAGTTCTGTAGCAGCTGATATTTGAAGGGGTTTCTGCCTGTGCATTTTCATCATGGTCTTTGCCATTACCATCCTCTTTATATAACCTATTTTTTTGAATGACACTAAGGGGATGTTCCCAGATGGTGAGGAGTTTCAATATCTCCTTATGTTTTGCTAAAGTATACTATACACAGCAGCCCTGGCAATCCAGAAAATACACCTCATAGATAACCAGCTGCTCTTTATTCTAAGAGCAACAGGCTGAGATTTGCTGCTGGGTGTGTAAAATCGCAGCATTAACTATATGAGACACAACCTAGTCTGCTTTCTGCAGTTCATTGTAAGTCTTTGGAAGGAGGAGAAGGAAGAAATGCATTCTTGGTGGATATTCATCATCCAGAAAACAAAAGGGAAAAAAAAAGTAAACAATTAATCATTAGAAAGCAGCAATTGTACCCTTTTTATAATAAGCAGGCGTTTGTCATCTGCAGGTGACACCAAAATCAAGGTGTTTGCAGAGTGATTCTCTCACATTTAGAAAACCAGATGGCATGAAAACTGCTGATTGGTGTCTGTGAAGTGTAAGTGACAGCAGTGCCAACCATTTGTACAGTATGATCAAAGGCCTTTTCCTTTTTCTAGCTAGACTTACATCTGCATCCTTTCATTAATTCCCAGCATTTGATGGAGTTTTGCATGAACCATCAAGTTTTTCTGAGGCATCCTGAGACTATCAGTGTTACTCTGGAAATGGGGAACAAATGGGGTGTACATGCATGACCCTTAGTGTTGCACAGCACACAGACAGTGCTCCTGTCCCTGTTAACATCATGGGTTAAAAGTGAATTGAAACTACAGTATATATTACTTGTTAAGACCTGCTGCAGCCAATTCAGTTCACGTTGCAGTTATTACAAGCTCAGAAAGTGACTCTTAAGCTGAAGCCTGAAAGCAGAGATGTGGTTCTACATCATCATTCATGCTGTTCATGCTTTATTATTGCATGGTGACATTAGCCAGGGGCACAGTACAATAATGGTATTAGATTAGGGACAAAGCAGCAGCAGCATCACAGGGTAAAGACATTCCTAATACTCTTTCCTCACAGACTTTCCTCTAGTCATACATCTTTCATGTTTATCCATACAACAGATTTTTTCCACCTCCTTGCTCCCCTGTTTTTATTTCCTCCTCCATCATATTTCATGGTGGAGTGCAGCCTATTGCATACAGGCTGGATAAGTCTTGAAAACTATGTCTGAATTTCTAGTCTGTGAAAATCCACCTTGTTCAGTAATGAGCTGTTCCAAATTAGAGTGTGTTATATAGCTAGGAAACCAACATGTATATTATCAGGATAAAAATAGATACTCTTCTTCTAGTGCCTGAACTTAAAAAGTAAGGCTAAAGTCTGGTTCTTTAGAAAACAGGACATCTTTATCCATCTTTATCTGCTGATTTTAGCAGCATCCACTAAATTGTCAGGGAGGCTTGAGCCATAGTTACCCTTCTGCTCTCCCATTTCTCATTATTAGATCTGCATGGCTGTTGGGTGTGTATTATTTTCTAAGACTGAGCAGACTAATATCATCAGCCATAATTCTGTGGGTTTCTCCTGAAGCCATTACCATAATTAAGATAATGATATTTAAAGCGAATGTTTATTTCATCCTACTTTGTATGGCAAAATATAATTAGATGTTTGGCTGCATATGTATGGTGTTGAAAGGGATTTAGTACTTTGAAAGAGGCTGTAACTAAGTCTGAATAAAGCAGTAGTTTAACTCTTAGAGTGACTCTGAAACTGTGTTCCATCAGATTTGTTAATGCAGAGTGAAAAGAATCTCTTATTTTGCCTCAGCTGGAGGAATTGTTTGTCCAGAGTGACAACTGGAACTTGAATTTCAGAAAAATCACAGAAGTCTTGTGTTAACTCTGCTGAGCTAATCTTGTAAATATTTATCAGCCTCTCATTTGAAACTAAATAAAGAATGTATTCTTATCACACTCTGCAGTGCAATGTGGGCTTTTCCCTGTAGGAGCTTGTTTATGTTGCCCACGTATAGTCCTAAAACCTGAGATCCTAAGCATGGAAGCAGATTGCAAGTGAACATGTTCAGTTGTGGCTCTAATCCTTCCTTTGGTATTTTAAAAGGCAAACTTGGGAAGTGTTGATACCTTATGGTCAGAGCTGGGTGAAAAAGAAATTATATTTCATGCTGACACTTTGGGCTTCATTTGATGATTTGTTTTTTATTCTTTTAGATGAGACACCTGAATTTTTTTGAATGTTAGCAAGGTTAAGATAGAACCTGATATGGGGAAACTCACCTTTTCTGTATCCTGCTTGGCATGTGAAAAAACCTCAGCAAAAATACACAGCAAAAGAAAAAACAAAAACCACACAACAAGACCCCTTAACAAATGAAAACACCCAAATCAGGAGTTAAGAAGGATTACCTATCCACTAAGTAACATCAGTACTAATAATATGAGGGTCAGAGGGTGAGAGAAGAGATAAAAAGCTTAAGTATATCAGCTTTTTCCAAATTGATTTATTATTTAATTATTTTAGTAAAATAGTAATGATTTGACTGTGATATTGTGTAAAAAAGACTGGTTTATCTCTCAGGAAGTCCTTCCTTTGTTTTCATACTCCCAAAAGTTCTTACTACTTAGCCAAAGGATTACCTATCTACTAAGAAACATCACTACAAGTAATGTGAGGGTCAGAGGGTGAGAGAAGAGATAACAAGCTTAAGTATATCAGCTTTTTTCCAAATTGATTGATTATTTCATTATTTTAGTATAATAGTAATGATTTTAATGTGATATTATGTAAAAAAGATTGGTTTATCTCTGAGGAAGTCCTTCCTTTGTCTTCATGCTCCCAAAAACTCTTACTCTTTAGCCAGTGGATTACCTATCTACTAAGTAACATCACTACAAGTAATGTGAGGGTCAGAGGGTGAGAGAAGAAAGAAATAACAAGCTTAAATATATCAGCTTTTTCTAAATTGATTAATTATTTCATTATTTTAGTTTAATAGTAATGATTTTAATGTGATATTATGTAAAAAAGATTGGTTTATCTCTGAGGAAGTCCTTCCTTTGTCTTCATACCCTCAAAAAGTCTTACTCTTTAGCCAAACCCAAAAAAAGATCTAACTATTACATCCATTTTAGCACACACTGCATCTCTCAGCCATTTCACCTTTGCAGATACCTCCCTTCAGAATACTTCTATCATCATGAAAAATGACTTCTCCTTTTTCTGTCAATCGGTGATCTCTGCAAATATTTATCCTTCCCTTTTTTTTTTTCCACACGGTGTTGAACACTGGACCCCATCCATTTTTTGTGGAACGACTCTGAAACATTATTTTTTTGCATCAGCATTACTCTTTCTCAGTTTCCATTTAAAATCTGTGCATTTCATATTGGCTCATCATTCATCTGTGTCTTGGGAACTTTTTTTTCACTTCCTACTTGTTGTTCTCTAGACCTTACTGCTTAGTTTACCTGGCTTGGGCAGATACCTTGTTTTCTGTTACTAATCCCACCATACTTTTCAGATTTAACCCATTGGCCTAATGATTTTTGAGATATGTTACATTTACTTTCATGTGTCTTTTGCTCAATTTTAAGCAATTTATAGTGGATAACATTTGGATTGGCTTCTCTGAGTACTTGATTTACATCACATGAGTGATTATAGGTAAATGTCTGTAAATTAAAGCATGGTTATGGTTATGTTATGGTTAATATATCTAACATGGCTACCAGAGAGTCTTCTAACTAGTGCCAAGTCTCATGGCTGTGTGATATCTTTGTCCTTCCTGGGTGGGAAATATGTGTGACAGCAGTTGTGACAATTCAACACCAGGATCAAGCTGTCAAAGTAGTCCCAGACCCTCATCAGCTCAACTGTGCTGAGTATTTGGGTAATTCTCCAATTCATTAAATGAGAATAGCTGAAAATGTGACCATGTTTGATATAAATCATCAGCCTTGTGCTCTATGGAGTATCTGCTGAAGCCTCAGGTGCGAGTTAGAATGGGTGGCTCTGCACGTGGTTTGGATTTGGGAAAGGCTGTGACGCACCATCTAAGGCTAAAACACAAATTTCTTTGACAGAGCTATTGGTAGGAAAGAGTAAGAGCTTATTTCTTTGGATTTCCTGGTATAACAGAATGAAGTGGATGATTATTTTTCTTCCTCAGAATTTTAGTCTCCTAGTTATTGTAACCTCTAACCTGTCCTAATGGTACTAGTAAGATAAAGGAGCCTGACTTTCTACCACAGTTTAAAGTTGTAAACCAAAATTTGTATTCCTTGGAATAGAAATGACAGGGATTAAAAAAAAATTCTAATTACAGAAACAGTAGATGTTTTATGTGAAAGGCAACCTAAAATATTAACATGAAGGGAAAAAAAAAGCACAAATTGTTTTGGTCATGTCTGTTTTGCTGTCTTCAGGGGCACAGGTTTTTAAAGCTATCTTCTTGCAAAAACTAGTAGAAACATCACACAAAAGCAGTGAGAAGGATGGATCATCTTCCATGAATTCTGTGGCTGGTATATCACAGGACAGAACTCTATTTCTGATGATCAGGTCATTGTGGTCAATTATTTCATTGAGTTAGATTTTTACAGATTACAATTTCATCTCACATAGAAATGGATTCTGTAACCACAGCTCCATTGATACATTCAATTTTAACATGGAAATAGTCATCACACAAATATTTAACAACCCTGTGTCCTGAAGATCAGTGGTATGATCATTATCTACTTTTTAAATTCCAAAATAATGCATGACCAACCTAGTGGCTTTCTACATCAGTGGACATGGGAAAACCCATGAATATCATCTATCTGGACTTCTGTAAATCTTTTGACACAGTCCCTCACAACATCCTTCTCTATGAGTTGGAGAGATGTGGATTTGATGGGTGGATTGTTTGGTGAATAAGAGACTGGCTGGATGGTCACATCAAGAGGGTAGCAGTCAATGACACAATGTCCAGGTAGAGAGGAGTGACAAGTGGTGTCTCTCGTGGATCTGTGCTGGGACCAGAGCCATTTAGAATCTTCATGAATCATGAATGATATAGACAATAGCAAGTTTGGTGGATGACACCAAGATGAATGGTGCAGTTGACACACTGGAGGGACGGGATGTCATTGAGAGGGACCTGGACAGGTTGGAGAGGTGGTCCCATGCAGACCTCATGAAGTTCAACAAGGACAAGTGCAGCAACCTGGACCAATTTTCATGACTGTTACAGACTGGGAGGTAGTGTGATAGAGAACAGGTCTGTGGAGAAGGACTGGGCAGATGGAAAGCTGGACTTAGATGGCCTTTGAAGGTCTCTTCCAACCTTATGATTCTATAATAGATGATGTAGATCATCACTATGTGGGCATGTTAGTAGTTAATTTGGGAAAATCTGCAACAGTTAGGAATGAGGTGAAGAATCTGTCAGATCTGAGCTCCTCACCAACCACCTGTTTGTGTGAAATAGTCCCATTTCCAACTGGGATGAGCTTTTCCAAGGAGGTCTCATTGCTCACATGGTGTACAGAGGCAGAGGATGTAGCACTGGGATCTGACTAAGTCTGCTGGTAAAGTTTTAAAGCAGCTTGTTCATCTTAGGGATATTCTGTTCTTTTTCTTGGTTTAGTCTTAGATCTCTCTGTAGTTTTAATTTCTTCTCAGGTCAAGGCCTGTCCTTAAACTGAAGTCTTATTCCTGTTGAGTTTTATAGCAAATTCTCTGGTTTCAGTGAAATTGGTTTTATTTCCTGTCTTTAGCCTTCAAAGCATTTTGCCAGATTTGAGAGAAGGAAATTAAGAATAAAGAGGAACTAGACCTTCTATATGATTTATGTAGATAATGCACATACATGTCTCCCACCTGAAGATGGTTTTAAGATATAAATGGCTAATTAATTTGGGCTCATAAAAGATTAAATTTTATTAAAATTTTATTTTATTTTTTTAAAAAATCAGACCTATCCACATCCTTCTCTTGAAAAGATGTTTCCAGCCTTGCATTTGGCTTCATTTAAGGTTTTCCTTTGACTGAAAATGAAGTTCAATTGAAAAACTGAGAAGGATTGTGCTGTTTTATGGCAGGGAGACAGGTGTCAAATGGTGTGTGTGACTGGTTGGTCAGTGGTGGCCAGGGAAAGAAGGGATGGACAAATGTTCTAGAGGTTAAGTTCTTGTGACTTCATTAGTGAGTGCATTTGCATATGAGCTTTGTATCAGCTACATACTTGTTAAAAATTAACCTAATGAAAGGAGCTGAAGAAATGCTGCAATCACAATTCCTTGACTTCCAAACAACCAGGAAAGCTAGAGAAGTTATTTTAAAAATTAGAAGTGCCTTGACATTTAAAAAAAGAGCACCTTTGTTAAGGACTTTAATGGAATCAAGAGCATTAGCCAGTCTGTTGTCTGATAGTTAAAATAATAAAGCATCAGAAATTGTGTCCATTTGCTGTTTGTTTTGCAAGGACTGGAATTTTATATTAACTTTTACATGACCCCTTTGCATTTGATGAGGAATGTGTGGGTTATGTGGACTGGATACGTGTATATTTAGGCTTCCTCCATAAAATTGTCTTTATTTAGTGTAAAGGGAAGATGGTTTCAGCTGTCTCATTCTGCCTCTTGTTAAAATTTGCAGATATTTAAAATGCCATACACTAGGATATATGTTTACTGTGAGATTTCTCTGAGAATCATTCTTGAGTGTGGTAATGGGCAGGTTTGAGAAGAGAAAAAAAAATCCTTTGAGGTATAAGGCACCTTTAAGACTGAAATGGCTTCTTTTGTGGAAAAAGCTGTCTAGGAACTTCAGGGCTGGTTGGTAGTGCTTTTTGAAAATACATAGAATTCAGGAGGCCCTAATAGCAGCAAGTTGTTTTTTCAGTACATGTCTTTTAGAGTTCCCTTCCTCTCGTTTTCCTCCACTTTCTTCCTTTGATTTACTGGCTTTGTGTGTGAGATTCAGTACATTTGGGCAGATGCAAGCAGCTGGAAGTAATAGAGTTAGAGCACTTTGAAAGGCTGAATTTTCACAAGTGGTTTGGGGTTTAGATGCTGGGAGTCATTATCTGGTGCTTCAGAATAACATTTAGAGAACTTGCTCTCATGGCAGAGATTTGAAAGGGGTTATTCATGGGTTGTATTTCACTTCTGAAAAGTTGAATAAAATTACATTGCATTTTATTTTTAAATGAAGAAATCTGATTGAGCCATGCAGACACATTTTAGAATAATATACATTCTAATGGCAAAAATTACTACTTTTATTCCATGTATTCAGAAAAACATATGCTCCCAGAAGCTTAGGAGACAACCTTTTTTTCTTGCTGACTATATATAGGAGAGTAAGTGTTTCCTTTAAACTCAAGCCAACATCCCATGTAAGCATGATAAAGTTAGCTATGGCAGTTTTATGGGGAAGCAAGAATTTGTGGTCTTACACTGTACTTTTTTTTTTTCTTGTGGTGTTTCTTTCATGGCTATCCTTTCCTGTCTCTGGAGCTTGATTTCATTACTTGTCATACAAACAAGTTTCCCTTGTTTTATCCATGTCTCTCAGATTCCACTTACTTTAGGTTGGCTTTCTGTAGACTTTCTCAGTACTGACAAAATCCTGGGGGGCACCTATTTGTAAGGCACATGCTGCATTATTTCCTCACATTGTCCCCTCTCCTCTGCTTTATGACATGTCAGAGTATTTTTTTCCTCACTAGAACAGGGAATGGAGCCATCCTAAGACAGAACAGGCCCAGACTATTTGTGTGGATGTGTGTTTGTTGTAATTGCTGTTCCAGCTTTGCTGCACTGCTTCTTGCAGTGTTATCACTTGGTAGACATAGGCAATGGGTAGCACATCTGGTGTTGGCTTTCCCTCAGCTGTTGAGTTGTTACTTCTGTGAGTGAAACTCCAGGTAACCTCTCCCACATGTGTTTATCTCTGGTCCTAAGGCATGTTGTAGGAGGGTATTGCCATCCCAATTACATGTGCTCTTTGGATATAGTTGCACACTGTCACTTTTGAACAGAAAACATAAATGTTTGTGGCTTATAAAGGTACATAAGGATGTGTACTGCATCCCTGCCTTCTGCAGAGCCCAGATAGCACACTACCAATACTTTCATCCATCAGTCTTTTGTTTCTATGCATCTTTCAAGGGCTTAACACTAAAGTCACATCACTAAATTTTGTAATTGGACATCATTAGAACAGTTCCTGCCCCACCTGGCAATCATAGGGTTGGAAGGGACCTTCAGAAGTCATCTAGTCCAACCTCCCTGCAGTGAGCTGGGGCATCTTTCACTAGATTGGGTTGCCCAGAGCCTCATCAAGCTTGGTGTTGAATGTCTCTAGGGATGGGGCTTCCACCACCATCTCTCTGGGCAACCTGTTCTAGTGCCTCACCATCCTCATGGTGAAGAACTTCATCCTGATGTCTCATCTAAACCTTCCCTGCTCTAGTTTAAAACAATTCCCCCTTTTTCTATATGACGATTTTGGCCTTCTTTCACATTGAGATATGCTCATTCTAATAAATATCAGATTTTTATTAATATGATCATTCAAAGTAACATCTGTGGGGAGCAGGAAGCTACCATGTCTTCTGTGCAGGATTAACAGAGCAAATAATGAAATTGTAGACAAAACTGAAAAGGCTCTGGAAAAAGGCTGTAGGGGGATACTGTGAAATCTGGAATCCTTCAAAAGAAAAGGACAAATACCAGAAGTTCCATTTACTCCCAGTAAAAATATGCATGGCTTTGGTGTAGCTGTGGATGTGGAGGTGTTCAAATTTAATTGTAGTGATAGTGCATGTTCAGAACCAGTTTTTCCTTTGCTTAATGAGATAAGATATCCAGGCTCTGGTTTGAACCTTATTTTGTTAAATATCCAAGGTTTTTGTGTGTCTGAAAAAATTATTTTAGAAAGATTATAAGCTCTGTGCTGCCGTTGTTTAAAGAGAAAATTCAGTTACACTCCATTATTTTATTATCTACTGCACGGATGTAATTTAAACCCCAACTTTAACAGAAGTTGCATTTAAAATGTATCACTTCCATGTGGTTTCAAAGTGATATCAAGATAAATCTTTTACTTCTCTACGTAGCCCGAGTACTCTCTGGGGTAATTTCTAAGAAAATTTGGTGATGATTTCTCTGGTTGATATATTCTATCTGGGGAAATAAAAAATGTGAAGTATAAGTTGGAATCAGCAGCTGAAATAGTCTCATTTCCTGCCAGACAGTTTGCCTTTGGTTTGTACTGAAGTTGAAGTTAGTCTGGAAAAAAATAGTGCTCTGGCTTTACATTGCATTTCTTTAGAAATAATTACCCTTATCTTATATTCAGTTCAACTCTGCTACTCCCAGTATAAAAGAAATTGAGGTCATGAGGCCCATAAATAACCATCTGGTCAGGAACAATACAGAAGAGTGATAGGATTGGTATTTCCTACAGAATTTCAGGTGCCAGCTGTCACTTGAGGTTTGCCTACACAAATAAATTCATCAGGAATGTTTTGATTTCCTGTATATCTTTATGTTTGCATTTGGGGCATGAAAAGAAAAAGCCATTCTTCTTTCTAAAGGCGGGGGAAAAAATGAAATAAATATCTTCTAATCTGTTTTTTACTCAATGCTTTTACTCCAGAATGTGTTTGTTAGTTTTGTTTTCTGCCTCCCCAGTTTAAGAGCATTTACAAGTCAAAAGGTCTAGCTGACAGTGAAATACTCAGTGCCAGATGTCATTTCTTTTTGGGGCTCCTTATTGCCATGTTGGAAGAAAAATAAAATCCAAGTTGCTCAAGTAACAGATGTTTCTACCCATACCCACCATCCATTTACCAGTTTTACATTAGAGATTTTTCTCTTCCAGGGACCAGTCCATCTGAATGATTCCAAATTCTTAGCATCAGGAAGCAAATGTTTGTAACAAACGGAACACTTTACTTTACAGACTGTTCAAATCTTCCCTGAGCAAATGAATGACTCATTTCACTGTTCAGCTTTACAAGTGTTGTGCTGGCAGTATTAGTTGGATTAGTGGCAGTGGTGCCCAGTAGATTGCAAAATCCCACTTTTTGGAAAAGTATATGGATGTAGTTTCATTTTCAGCCTTGCAGAAGCAGTGAAATGCCATTTAGTGGCAAGTTGTGTCCTGTAAAGAAGCTATTAGGGTTTGGTGGCTTTAAGATGTGGTTACAAATGAGGAATCATTGCCCCTTTGCTGGCATATTCAACTGCTGCCAAGTCACCTTGAGGTCTGGGTGTAGAGTGGTTTTATGTTGGCCTTTCTGGATGTTAATGAAATGGTGTTGGGGGGAGGTACCACTATGTGCATACCCACTTCATCCACACTTTCATAAGCATCTATTTTTGGCTGGTGATAAAGGCAGTGAGCTGGATCCCAGGCACACCTTTGCCTTGCCCCAGTTTAACTGCTTTTACATTGCAGTTGTGAGTTTATTGTGTAAATTCTTTACAGTGAGGGTGGTGAAACACTGGAACAAGTTGCCCAGAGAGTTTGTGGATGCCCCCTCTCTGGAGGTGTTCAAGACCAAGCTGGACAAGGCACTGAGCAGCCTGATCTAGTGGGAGGTGTCTCTGCCTATGGCAGGGGGGTTGGAACTCGATGGTCTTTAAGGTCCCTTGCAACCCAAACTATTCTGTGATGCTATGATTCTATTTGCAAAGACTTCAGGGCAGGATTGTGCCAAAATGGGTTAAGTGAAGTTCAAAATTCTGTATAGCTGATGAGAGTCTTATTTCTATGTGTATTACATACATGCAAATATAATTGCATACATATAAAAGCCTTTTTTACAGGGAAAGGTCCTGTTTTAGGGCACTCTGACAAAGGTGCTGTCATTGTGTTGAAGGCTGAACCTTCTCCAAGCTTAGGTACTAATCACTGCCTGGTCATATAGATTTGAGGCCAAAGATGTCACAAAGGATAGTGACATTGTTCAAGGCATTGGGTAGAAAAGCTGTGTGCTCTAAGCTAGGATAAACTGTGGGTTGGGTAAAGAGAGGACAGAAATTTTGCTGCTTTCTTTAAAAAAAAAAGTGAGATAAATCATGAAAAAGGACAGATAATCACTTTGGTTATCATGAGGGATTCTTGAGAAGGGCATTAGTATGTTTTACAAATATAATTGAAAAGTGCTACCTCATGGCTGTCCTGTTTTATGTGAGCTTAAATCAGAATTCTGAACTGTTCAAGTATAATATTTCTAAAATCAATGTTCATTACCAAATAGCTTGTAGGCAAATTGAGATGATGTTGCTTGCTTGCTTTGAGGCTGTCTTAAAACTCTATAGGTCGGGGTAGGACAGGGGGGAGGAAGGAAAATAAGGCACTCAAACTCCAAATGCCATTAGCCCAAATAATCAATCCCAGAAGACATTTACATATACAATGGGATTGCCTCATTAGAGGCATTATTCAGCTGCTACCAATTAGGATGTGCTAATTTGCATGGGCAGATTGTGCAGCATTGTCAGGGACAGGATTTCTGTCTGAGGAAGCAACAAGAAAAACTTTCTGCAAAGTCAGATGGATTTAGCTGATATGAAGTCTTTGACCAATGTAACAGAGAAAGCAGTCATAAATGTCTGCAGCTTCTTCATTCCATATTTTTACAATAGTTAGCTTTGAGGCAGGATTTTTTTTTTGCTGGGAATTGGATATTTAGGAAGATTTCAATCTTCTGACCTACTAGAGGTAATATGTTTGAGATGTCATTAAATAGAACTTTTATGAGTATTGCTTACTCAGAGGAGAACAGTTATATGCATCATCTAGAGTTCAAGTTTCTCCAAGGCATCTAAATCCCTGAGTCCTGTGGCTTTGAGAATAACTAATGGTATAGGTTGTAAGGTTGAGAGACAGCGAAATGGCTCAATTTCAAGAAAACATAGATTTCTGCAATGGGAGTCAGTTTGTTCCCTTTCTGTTAAGGACACAGGGATATTAGCCATTAGAAGACAAGCAGAAGTGACAGACAGAAAATCACTGTGGTGTCATCCCACTTCATTACCTTGACAGAGAGATACTGGAGGAAACTATACAGTGCTTCTGTGCAATTACCAGAATATTTTTTTTTTCTTTTATTTCTAATATTTCTGGCTTTTTGAGTGCAATCATATCAATTATAAGCTTCAGAATATAGGACTAAATCTATAAAGAGATAAAAGTATTAGAAGTTCATTAGAAGCTTAGATGTGACTTCAAATTTGCTATTGCTTATTCTGATTTCCCAGCGCTGGATTTTATCCCACTCTCTATCTTTTGCTTAAGCAAATGCAAAATTGCAAGTCTTCAAATTGGAGTAGAATTATAGAATGGGATGAGCTGCAAGGGACCTTGAAAGGTCATCTAGTCCAACCCCCCTGTAGTGAGCAGGGACATACTGTGCTAGATGAGGTTGCTCAGAGCCTCATCAAGGCTGTTCTTGAACATGCAAGGCAAATACTGAAAGTTTAGAAGCCTTAAATTGGACCTCTTAAACTTGAGTGCAGGCAGGCAATTAGAGAAAATTGTGGGATGGACAATTTTATGAAGTGAACAGTCTTTTTTCTGCTCTTCTGCACAGGTTTGACAGAGGTCAGTGGTGAAATGGGTAGAAAATCTGATAACCCTCTTTGCTTTGAGGTGTAGTGGCATTGCTAGAAATTTTGGACAGAGGATTCCAGGATCTAGAGCCACTGATTTAACTTTTTTGAGTGCTGGCATTTTAAAAGTACTAGGAAAAGGTAGGAGAAAAAGCAAGACTAAAAGAGCTGGAGGAGCTTGTTTTAGTTTTCACTGAATTTTTCATGGGTTAAACTTTTCAATTTGAGGTATTACTCTTAAAGGAGCCTGGGGTGTTTTAACTAGTTTTTAATGTCTGAAGAGTTAAAAAACATTCTTGAACACTGGCTTTTTTTTTTGCTTGCTTTGCTTGTGTTGTGAGCTCAGCCTGGTTACAGCAGCATCCACATGTATCTATAGATTCTGAAGTTTGGAAACACCAGATTACTGGGTTATGGTGAGGCTCTGGCCAATTTGCACCATTGTTCAATTCAAATATTAGCCAGGATGATAACAAGCCATTTACATTGTTATTCAGATTAAAGAGCCAATTGAAAGCTTTTTCTTAAAAAAAAGTCCCAATGAAACTAAAATATGGACACTGTAAGAAGTGTGCAGAGGTGGATCCCACAACTTGTGAGAACTCAATATTGAAATGAACAGTTAGAACATACAGAGCCAGGAAGTAATTTATCCTTTCTGGAGGCCAAAATACAGTTGATATGAGGGGGAAATTAGGAGGGAGCCTGAGGGAATATTACTCTTTGGTGAGTCCTTGATGCCTGCAGTATGGGAAGGGAATAAATTTCCTCAGAAATCTTCCCAGTTCCCACAGAGTCTTCATAATCCCATGGCTCTGACCATGGGAGAAGTTGAAAGAAGCTGACCTAGGGATCTTGGGAGCTTGTTTTAATGTATGGCAAGTCTTTGCTGTGATGTGATGCTGGATGTGCATGACACAGCAGCAGCAATGGGAGAGTAATCTACTGTAACAGGGTTTTTTTTTTCCTGATGTGTGTAACAAGCATAAAAATTCTCCATGTGTTAAGTATTGAGGGTTTGGCTTTAGGTTAAGAAAAAAGGACAAGAACCAATTTGAAAAGTAGGGGCACAGAAAGACTTTTCAGGGAATGAAAATATTTGGAACAGCACTGAGTTGACAGCTGTTCATCCTTCTGTGAAAGGTAGAGGAGGCTTTGCTGATGCATAAAAGCAGGTGGGGAAGCACCTTTCTCAAAGAAAATATCTAGTGGTGTGCCAAGGAGTTTAGAGATTGGATCCCCCAGGGCATGAATTCTGGGAACTGACCTTTTCTGCCTTATTAAGATCTTCATTAAGGATGTCTCACACCTGGCAGGGAATGGCTAGCAGGGGAATGTTCTTAAAGAGCTGGGAAAAGTCTTGGTTTGTGCTGATGCCCTCTGGAAGTGCTCTGTGGCTCCTGCTGAAGGGCATGCCCTGCAGCTGCCCATGGAGCTTCTGCCTTTGCCAACCCCATCTTATCAGAGCTGCCCACAAAAGCTTTGTAAAACTCTCATCTCCCAGGATAAGATTATTCTCAGTGGGAATTTGATCCTCCAAAAGGTAAACTTTTATTGAATTCATCAATATGTATTTTTCTAGCCAATTATTTTCATTATTTCAGGATGATTGTTTTTATTTCTATCCAGAAATCAGCTGGTGCATGCCAATAACTAACTATGTTTAGCTATAATTTTTCTTTTATGTCACAGATGTGTTTCTCTTTTTCTTTTTTTAAGCTTGGGGAAGTTTCACTTTTAATCAGTAATCTGAAAATTCAGACTTGGTTTCTATATTCCCAGTTAATTGCCTATCATTATATTTTATAAGAACCAAACCAACTCCCAACCTGAATAAGACTGAATATAGATACCAAAACATATCAGTTTTAAAAAGGAAATAGCAGGAATAGAGAAGACCTTGAATTAAAAATAAATAAGTGTTTCCAGGCAATTAAATACTAACTTCAGACTTGGTAACTGCAAAACCAGCTAATGAGTGTTCTGTGTACATGCCAACACTGTAAATGTTAGCCTTAATAAGGTGTAAGGCAACTCAGCAACTGTAATATTTAAAAAGGAATGAGTTCCTGGCAAGTAATAATTTAAAAAATTATCCTCCTGTTTCCTGGGTTATACATCAGTGTCATTTTAGTGACAGTTAAAGGGCAGGGTAACAAAGTGAAAAATGACAGCTTGGTCCTCAAAGTGAAAAAGTAGTTGGCACGTGTAGCCAAGAAACAATGTGAGGGGACATTGGGAAAGCCTGACTTCAGCAAATTGAATGGCAGAATTGGCATTGACCTTACCAGAGGACCAGGATGTCATTTCTGAGCCCTCTGTCTGCTTTGATTCTTTTCTTCATGGAGTGAAACTGGTCCAACTGCTTCTCTTGTTTCTTGGTGCATGGTGGCTTCAAAAGTATTATCTAATTACATTTTGTGAATCAAATATAGAGAATTTCAAAGGAGAAAATATTAAAATTTTTTTGTTGTCTTGAATTTACCTTTTTTCTGATGCATGAATCTTCATCATCCATTAACTTCAAGAGCAGGCATCATGAAGCTCTCATCAACCTGATCTAGTGCAGGATGTCCCTGCTTACTGCAGAGAGATTTGACTAGATGACCTTTGAAGGTCCCTTCTAACTCTATGATTTTGTGAACTGTGCTACTTTTCTGCATTTTTACATTCCATTCATCAGATGTGAAAGAGACCTTACTTTCTTCCCCTTCCCAAAGGTCTACCAATTTTTGATCAGAAGGTCTGGGATCAACATTGAACAAGATTCCCTTTCTAACACTTCAGTTGCTTTTAGTTTTTGAAGCTGGACACTGGTCAGCTATATCTAAAGGTTTTCCATCTTTGGGAAAATGGGTTTTGTGCTCTTTACAGCAGTTACCAGTTATATCAGTTCTGATGTTTTGCTCTGCTAGATATAAAATATGACCTGAAATGCTGCTCTCTCCCCGTTCACTGTAAACAGTGTATTTTAGAGCTGTCTAGTCCCTGTATTTATGCTCCCATCCGTGCTCTTTTATTTATCTTTATGACAAACCTTTGAAGTTCTAGCTAATAAATCAGGAATGCAGCAACTAGTTTTGAAAAGTACAAATCCTGGCAATTTTATTGGTTCCATAATTTAACCAGCCTTTTGGTTAATGCCAACAAAATTGCCTAAATCTGGTTATTTTTTCAAGTCAACTGATGCATCCCAACTATAATTCTGTCTTACAAATATTGGGGGTAAAATACTCTAAATACCAAAACTCCACTCAGTATTTGTATAATTGAACTATCAATTTTTCCATAATTTAACCAGCCTTTTGGTTAATGCCAGCATAACTGCCTGAATCTGGTTAATTTTTTCAAGTCATCTGATGCATCCCAAGTATAAATCTGTCTCACAAAGATTGGAGGTAAAATACTCTAAATGCCAAAACTGCACTCAGTATTTATGTAATTGAACTTTCAGTTTGTCTCAGACTTTGAGAGTAGTGGTCCAATCAAAGAGAACAAATTTTGAGAGATCACTGAGTTTTGAACATTTGGAACATTAGAGGCCTCAAAAAAATAATTTAAACTGGACCTTTGAAGAGGAATGCTGAAGAGGTGTTTTAATAGCTCATTGTAAAGCATGTGGTGTAAAATACACTTTCTGTTATCTGCTACATTGACCTTCAGGGCACATTGCAGAGGCTCATTTCTTCTTAGGAGCATTGGTGGCAAGTAGATGTGTCTGCTGACTGGAGAAACCATTCTTTTGTCTGTTGCCTGCACATGGTGCATAGTTTTAGTCACAGGGTCTAGGTTTAAGCATGTTCTCTAGTCTTTCTTGAAAGACTATCTGAATTGTCACAGTTATGCATAGTTATGATGCATACATGGAAGTGCTAGAATAACATCAATTTACAAAGGTTACACTTGAATTTCCTGCCATGTTGCTTCATAGTAAAGCTTTTCTATAAATTTAAAGCTGTGAAAGGAAAATCAACCTGTGGCTAACCATGAAGAGATTTTTGAAAGTCTGTAAAACACAAGGCATCTGTCTTTAAAGCAAAGAACTTAGCAAGGAACCATCATAACCAAGTCAGATTGTGCTCTGTGGTGGCAATATTTTCCATGGTTGAGCCCAGGACTTAGTTTTCTGGTTTTCACCTTCAAAGGACAGGATCCAGTCCCTTGTAAGTGAAGAATCAGTTTCTGGTGTTCCTTGTTGAGTGCACACAAGATCAGCTGGAGGTATCAAATCCTAGAGGGTATGGAGTGTGTGTAGGTGAAGGTCAGAGACAGACAAGTTTTGATGTCCATGATTAGGACCATTGCAAGCCAGAAAGATGGCAAAAGAATGACTGACTGAAGGACCACTTTTTGGTTTTTTTAGAGATGGTCTTAGTGGTGGTAAAGGGTCCCAATGCCAGCCTGTTGTATTTTTTCCCAGAATCTTCTGTTTTCAGCCCCAATAGGGGAGGAAAAAGTGGTGTGGTAACTTTGAGCTTAGGATAAAGTACAATAAAATGCTGAAGTATTCTCTGAAGTACAGGACTGAAGCCACAAATAGATTTTCATCTAAAATGTTCTGGCAAAGGCAGCCTAAACCCACAGCTGCTTCCCTAGGTGAGGTGGTAAAGCAGCTGCTCAAGCTGCACATCCCTTAGGGCCAGAGTTATCTGCTGAAATTTTGGGCTTCTCCAGCAGTCTTGGCTTCTGTCAACCAGTAAATGAGCCTGGGCATGGAAAAAAGTGGTGAAAAGCAACAAACACTGACAATTTCTGCATCATTAACTGCCCAAAATAGTGGGAGGAGATCTGAAGCTAAGACAATTGCCAGATGCCCTTGGGGATTGGAATCACACTTGAAAGACTTATACTGATTTATTACTTACTAATTTCACAACTTTTCCCTGATGCTTCTTCCTTTTCAGCCCACCAGCAGAATTTTCTGTGCTTTAAACCCTGCAATTCAGCAAAGCAGCTCTACAGTTCAGTGAAGTAGTGTTACCTAGAAAGATTGCTCAAGGGAATTTACCCATTTTTCCCACATTTCTGGGTGGGGACTTGGATGGTGGTATTTAACTTCTAAGGAGGAATTGCTAGATAATTGAAATTGTCTCTTTTTGCTACTGACTGAACCTAGAACAATGAAAAATAGTGGTGGTTAATGATTGCTTCGCACTTGTGAACTGGAAATCATTACTATGTTGTGTTTCTACCTGCATTTTTATTTACTGGAAAAGATTTCAGTGAAGTTCAGAAAACCATAGGAACAGATACAGCCATCTGGAGCAAACCAGTACTACAGTCCATGTGGCTTTCATCCCTGACAGCTGCAGAACCTGAAACTAAAGATTGTTTCTCTTTTTAAGCATGGGCACATCAATACAACCTAATCACTCCATCCCTAATTTTGGCTAATATTCAGTGTTTCTCAGTGCTGCTTTCCTGCAGCTGCTGTAGCCAAGGATCTGCTTTTGGTTTTATCACAGTGGCAGTGATCAAAATTTCTGTATACCATTTCATTGTAACATCAACAATTTGTCCTAACAGCCTCCTGGGAGAGGGCTGTGGATTTTTCTTGTGATGAAAAAGAAACAGATGATTAGAAAGAAGGCTGAAACTAATATTACTCAGCCAACAGTTTCATCCTGAGAAATAATGGAAGATATCATCTACCCTTGAATTTTGCAACAAAAGTTCTGGTTTAAAATACATACTGGGGACTTGAGGCATTTTGAGGTCATTTATACACTGCCTTTTTATATTGCAGCTTTTGAAAAAAGAAAAAAAAAAAAGCTTTTTTGGGCTTCTTTTTGAGAGTTGTAATATTAATTCCCAGAGCTGTAGTTGAGTCAAATATCTTGTCTTGATATGAAGTCAAGATTAATTTCAGAAAGAGGGACGTTAGTGACTCTGGAGTGTTTAAGTATCAAAGTTAGAATGGATTTTTTTCATTTTTCAGATTTAATCACCATGCAGCAGGCATGCCATTGATTTTTAAGCATCTTTCATTATTGAGTCCAATTGGGAGTTCTTTTTAAAAATCAATGGTGTGATGTGGCCCTGTGTCTTTTTAGTGTTTTCAGCAATTTGTGCTGGGCTGTGGGTTGGTCATTGGGTTGTATTAATTCTATGAAGTGGTCATAGGTACAGTTTATATGAAAAACACTCTACTGCCTCAAGGAGATTCGTAGTTTTGGAGTAGCTGGAAGAGAGATAAAAAAAAGCATAAATGGAGGTGAATTTTCTGGGTGACTTGCGGATAGACATGGCAGATTGAGAGAAGTGAAATGGCTTTGCCACCACTGCCATTTTGCTGACAGGAGGGCACTTGTGAAATGGGTTCATCCTATGCCCTTGGCAATCTACTCTTAACTCCAGGACACAAAAGGTCAGTGGGGCCTTAGGATCTCAGCAAAAGCCTTTTTGGTCTCATTTTGCCATCACTTATTCTTTCCAGAGCTTGTATTTTTCTTCCCTGATTTCCCCATACCACCATTTCTGACACCAGCAGAGATTTTGAAGATGGAAAAAAATAAAAAGGCATCAACTCAGCCATTGAGTTTACTTACTTAAAAGTTACTTTTTCCATTTTGTGCAGTAAATTGGAGAAAAAGGCAAAATTTTGTGCATATTTAGCTTTGCTAAATAAGTAGAGAAACAGGGATTCATGTCAGCAAAGTGTAGAGTAAGAGAGAAAATTTTGCTGAAATAATTTTGGGTGGAGGCTGGTTTGGCACCAAATAGGCAGGAGAAGGAGTTTGATGAGGAATGATTAGAATCAGATTGAGAGATTTATCCTTAGGACAGGAAGAGAGGAATGGATGGATGTAGGAAATTATGTGGAGGATTAAGTGCAGTTTGAAGAAGGGGAGGGGAAGGAAAATAACTGGCAATAGTTAGCAGCAATGATTTGTATCACAAAAATAGTGTTTCCAAACAGATATTTCCCACCCTAAGGTTTCCAGGGTATGATGACTAGATATGATGCCTTTATTTTGTCTTAAATAGAGATGTGTGAGTGCAGAAAAGTACAAAAGAATCATAAAATCATCTGATATTAATACAAACAATGAAATTGTTGCAGGCATGTAAATGCACTGGGTTTGTTGGCCAGGGACAGAAATAGGGAAAATTAATAAAATCTCATCCTGCATGATTCATGTAGACTGATTAGATTAAAGGCAGAGAGGAATGTTGTCTGCTTTGGGGTTTTGACATTCTGGCAACAAAATGTGTTTTATTCTATCAGCTTGGCATTCCCAACAGTTATTACAGTACCTCATAGTCTGTTTTAGGGAGGAACATAAGATTTAGTTGCCTCACGTACAGCACCACAACACTTTGGGATTCATAAAAATTTATTGACTAAATCTTCTGTATTCATATGGGACGTGATTCAAGAATGTATAGGTATATAGTGTTGCTAGTAGCAACACAGCAAAAAAAGAGTTGTCTCAACCCTGCTACCTGTCCATAAGATGTCTGCTTTACCTGGAACAAATTTGTAAGAAGCTGCAAGTGCCTGTCTGGCATTTACAGTTTGCAGTCCAAGGACTGACACCTCATTAATTCCTCCTGGGACTTTGCTGGCCGTGACAGTTTTGAGTTACTGTAAACAATATGCTGAAAAATTTTCCTCATCATATTTTACTGTCAGAGACCTTTCTTCTGAAGCCTCTTCTGTTTGTTTTGCAGCAGTGTGTACGGGAGAGCCTACTGGCACCCCTCTCCTGCTTAATTTTCACAAGAGATCATTATTTTATAATCAGCACATTGAAAATGAAAGGCATTAAATTTTGCAAACTCTGTCATTGCCAACCATTCTAAATCCTGCTGCTAATTCCCATTATTCATCTCATTTAAAGCTATAAAGCAGAGCCTTCTTGTCATCATCTTGATGCCCTGTTTCTAACTTACTGCATCTTCCCTTCTAAAAGTGACCAGCAGAGGCAAGAATTAGTAGGGTTTGAAGTGTAATAATAAAACCTGTCATTAATGAGCAATTTATCTCCAGTATTTTCAAGTGCTGGCTTGTATAATATTTAGAAGTTACTGCCTTTGCTCGCCTTGAAAACTTGTTTTGAATTTATTTGAATGCTGTGGATAAATATTATTTAGAATGGCAAGAATAAATGAATGGTTTTCTCCATGATTTTTCAGGCAGGAGTGATGCTGCAGCTCAGATATTTAATCTCCTTTTAGCATTTATCATAAATTGCAGAGCTTCTTGGAGGGTAATTTTGTATTGTAATTGTTGACTTAAGTTGTTTCAGTGCATGTATAGCTGGGGAAAGAATTGCTCAAATGGTTTGGGGGGAGTATAATACCCAGGATTTAAGAAATAATGACAACTTGAATCCCTATTTTGTAAATTTTATTGCAAGATTTCGATATTTTGTGTGCCTTCAGGCAGAGTATGCCCAGCACAGACAGGACAGTGTGAAATAAAGAAGACATCAGTCACTGGGAAAATGTGTTTCCCCTGGGAGGAACTTTTCTTTGCTTCAGGACCTTTTTATTCTAATAGACTTTTTTGTGGAAGGGTGTGAAGAGAATAAGATTGGGAATGTGTATGGATGGATTGCCTCATGGTGTGGACCTGCTTTTTTTTTTCTTTGGCAGGTGGGGGGGCTTTTGTGATAGTGGAGAGCAAGGACCTGCCGTGAGCTCTTCCACCAGGGTAGAGTTTGGTAAAAGAGACTTCAGGTGCCTAAAGTCAGCTACTGTGAATACTCACCTCTTGAGATCCTATTACCTGTGTAATTCAGATACTTCCAACGCTTGACCTGTTCTCAAACACATTAAGCTACACCTGTGAAAGGTCCTAGCTGTGGAGACAGAAAATAGCCTGACTGAGACTGTTGTGAAACAGCATGATATAAACTGCTGTCCTAACTTATTTTTCTCCTCACTTCCCCATAGAGAGCAGGACTAATTTAAGCCACCTAGAAACCTGGCAAAGACAAAATGTGTGCATGGGTTGCAATGGGGAATTTTTTTTAATAACTTTGTGGCTAATTATTTTCAGCAATACTTTTGTAGAGATGTGCAAGTGGAGTAGATTGTTGGCAGCTTTTTACATTTGTGTAGGGTAGCACAGCCTGATGAGAGCCCTTTTCTCAGGTGCAGCCACATTGGGAAGAGGATTGCCAAGCACTGCATCCAAAGAACTAACAGGTTTCTTAGTGGGAAAAGATAGATGTGTATATACTGGGGAATTCAGGTGCCTCTCAGGAGCCATTAGCTTGCCTGCTTACCCAAGCTCTTGGTTTTGAACACAGGCCAGAGTGTAATTAGCTGAAATTAATGTGAGGATGGTGGCAGAAATGAGGAAAGCAGCTAAAGAGGGAAGGGAGGATGTCCCTACCCAGTGGTAGCAATGAAGTTTGGGAGTGGTGTGAGGCACGTGCATCTCTGAAGGCTATGAAAATGCAGAGCAATCACTTGTATATATAGCCAGTCTTTCAATTTTGCACAGATAACCTCTTCAGGGCTTTCTGGCTCAGAAGGAAACATTACATCTCATCTAAATGCTCACATTAGAATTATGTCTGAGCTTTCTTTGGGCCAGAAATCTTCTCTGGTGTCTGTCCATGTTTGCTGCAATTTGGCTTCCTCTTTTTTCCCCAAAGGATTGCATATAGGGCATACAAGTAATGTGGTCTCTAAGAACCTTATATTTTCAGCTTGTGCCCCTCATGTGGGACATTTTCTTTTACTGTTTTTCTATAAAGCCCTGTTGTGGGTGATCATAATACCAGAAAGAGACTTTCCACTTGAAATTATTTATAGACACTGAGCTAAAGAGCTGAAGTGCATTTGTGACCCTTTCTGTGTGAAGCAATCTGGAGAATGGCATGATGATGTTGAAAAACTCAGTCATCTCCATGGGTATCACTACTACAAAAAGCACATTTAATAAGTTTTTCAGGAGCTGCTTTATTACCTTATCATTGTTCCTGGTGGTAGCTTACTGTAATGGGCTGAGCATATAAAACACCCCCGGGAACTCCTGTGATTAAATTGAATTTCTGATAATGATTTGCACTGTGAACTTAAGAGAATCACTTAAAGCCCACCTGTGTACCTTTACTTCCATATTGGAGTGGCTATTTCACACAATTAGTACTGAAACAATGGGATGACTCTGAGTAAATGCTTAGATCACAGCCTGGACCTTGATCCTGCCTCTTCCATAAAAAGAAAGGGAATACTTACCTGTCTTACAAATTCTTGTGAGGCTCAGCTGTTTGAAGTTTAAGATCTGTTAAAACTCAATTTTTCATAGGGGGAGAACAAGAGAAAAGGCTAATTGCAATTGTTCTTCGTTCTGAAAGATAAAGTAAGCATGCTTTTTTGTTTTCTGTCCCATCTGTCATTGGTGGCTTTTTCATTTCACATTTTATTCTTCAGCCACTCTATCTATGGCCACATGCATTTATAACTAAGCATTCATTTTTTCAAACTCATCAGCTAAATATGCAAAAATCTAAAGACAATGAGATAAAGCATGCTTTTAATTTTTTTTAATTTTTTTTTTTAATCTGGTTTGATGTCCTGCTAATTGTGAGAAGCAAAGAATGATACACTGAAGGCAGGTCACTGTGTGAGGCAGAATCATCTTTGTGCCTGGAAGGGACAGCTACATGCAGTGCTTTGCACTTTTTTTTTTGGTTTTTTTTCCCCCCTGGCATAACTTATGCATTTGATACTGAAAATCTGATCCAGAATGTTTAAAAAACAAACCCTAAAGGCTGCACGTATGCTAAAACAGCACTTCACATTTTGTTTATATCCCTTGCAGAAGACTGGCATGATATGAATTACTGGCTGAAAGATCCTATTTCTGTTCTTGCTTTAGACTCCTCATTTTAGCTTCCTGGAGGGAAAAAAAAAGAAGGAAAAAAGCACTGTAAAAAGTTTTGAGAAAAAATGAGCATTGTTTTATGTTACTGATCTGTGCCCAAGCAGACAGAGATAATGGTTCTCACCCTTGGGAGACAGTCTGAGATTTGCACATAGATTTTTCTGGCTGAACTTATGACTCCAGCTGTAAAAATTCAAGCATCCCATAGTTGTTGAAGGTGCCACACAATCAAGTTGACAACCCCACATCTCTTTTTTCTAGACTTTTGCTTTCTATTGGCCTTGTTGGTGTTGAGCTCTTGCCAGGTATGTTTTGTGATAAATGTGTTTGTTCCACTGAAAAGGGGAATAAACTCAAAAAAATATATATTCATGCTGGATTTGCCAAGAAATTGCTGGTAATTGTCTCTGACAGGAGTTTTTCAGATAGCCCTGCACCTGTTTTGTTGTAGTTTTGTGTTCCTCACCATTTCTGCTGTTTCCTCAGTAGTGAGTCATGTGAATATGTCAAGACCATGACTGAAGTCAAGGTAAATCCCATTCAATCCTTTAGCCCACTGTAGAGCACTACAGAAAATAAGGTTGGTTTGACAGAATTTATTATTAGAAGCTTCATGCGGACATCCTCAGGAAGTTTTTTATCCTCTAGATGTTTGCTTAGAATGGTTAATTGTTTTTTTCCTAAATAAAAACCTTTATAATTTATATATTTGCTCTGTAACTTTCTAAATCCTATGGATTTTTTCCCCTGCCATTTGCATTTCTCTCACTAACCATGAATTCTTCAGGAGAATGAGCTTCATTTGGCTCACTGACAATTCTTTCACCTGATTATTTTCAAGTATATTCTTTCTCAGCTTTTTTTTTTTTCCATCCTTTTTCTTTCTGTATTTATTGACACTCAGGGTTTCATCACAGTGTAAGAGTGAAGCAAAAAGGGCATCCATTGTCTCCACTTGACAATTACTTTAGTGTTTATAAGTAAGGGAGTTTTCCTTCATTTTTTATTACTCCTGATATCTATCTTGCTGCATCCTTTCTTGCAGTTTATATCAGGATGTTGTAAAATTGCTGTCAGGCTAATAACCCATTAGTTCAGTAACTGTAACCAAATGGCAACAGCTTAACAACTCAGCTCTCTTTATCCTCACAAGTTACTGCTGTTTGTTCTGCATGACTGTAAAATCTAAAATGGATACCTAGAAGATGCTCGTTTATCTCTCTGGTATTTGTTGGATTCATGTTCTTTCTGGCCAAAGAGTATGCTAGAAAACAAATAGAAAACAAATGCAGAAAAAAAAAGAAAAAGGAAGGAAAACATGTTCCTAAATTGGAATTCTGGCAGTGTTACTCTAGAAAACTCTCCTTGGATCCAGCTCTGCATGATTTGAGGGCAGTCATCAGCTGTACCCATGCACAATCCTCTGAGGACCTGGAGTATAACTGTCTATATGTTTTTCTCTGTGGTGTTTGAGGTGTTTACATCTCTGGGCCACCATTTCCACCAGTGCTTTGGGTTTCATCATCTCCTCAGTTTGCTACTTGCTAGGGAGAAATCATCTCTGTTTTATTTAGAAAAAAAGAAATGGCTTTTGTTTTTCTCCTGTCTGCTCTTAGTTTTTCCCTATAGAAGGGGAAACATTTGGCCTGTTGTCAGAAAGTGACATTAGAGAAGTCCTCTAAAAGAAAGAAGTGCATATGGCAAAAACTATATATATTGTGGACACTGCAGGGTGTCTGTTCCATTGAAATCCAAGCCATCAGGCTGTGTGGGTGGCCAGGGATGAAAGGATGATCTGATGGCAGAGAGAGGATAAAAGATAAGTGTAAATGACAGTTGAGTCTTTAACTATATTTAAAATGGAAATTCTCTGTTCTGGGGTGTAAGAGAGGGCAGATTTGAAGATGGATGAAATGGTGAAGCTGCATCAGCTTACATGCCACTCTTTTCTGAAAATCTGGTAATTTCTTGGTGTTTTATACATGAAATCCATTGAGCTTTGCTTTCATTACTTGGATAAAAAAACCCCAACAGGAACTTAGGAAGGAACTGTCTTGTTTGCAAGAGCTGACTTACACACTGGACAAAATTAGTGACATAAAAATGTAGCCTATCCACAAATAAAAGGATATAATTATGTTATATAAGCTGTTAAGTAATGTTGGTGTCAGTTCTTTTTTAAATTTGAGAAGATAAAGGAGCACTTTGAATGTGTAATTAACTTCTTCAAATTGCCTGGGAAACTATGACCAATCATAATTAATTTTATTTTGAAAATTGCATCCAAAGGCTTCAGTGCCTTGAATAACATGATAGACGTTGCACAATTAAGAAGAATTTTTTCAAAATACTGTTTTCAGTGGAGAAGGTTACTAAAGGAATCCTCTAAGCCTTGTAATTTTGAGTATATAGAAATATAACAGGCAGTTTTTTACTTCTTAAACTAAATTGTGCAGGTTTTAGTGCTAGTGATTTTTTTTGGTTATTTTACGATTCTAACTTTTTTAGCTCCAGCAGATGTGTATGTCAAATGTTTATAGGGAAAAATATTTTCCCCAAAAAAATGAGATCCTCTGAAGTAGTAAGAATTTTTATTATGTCTCTTTATGCACAAAACATTTGCTTTTGAAACACTGTGGACTTATAAACATTAAAGAAGTAATGCTGTATATTCACAACATGATGTATCTATCACTTCTCTTTGTCAGAATTTCTCCCCAAGTGATACTTGCAATTGCAGACTTCCTAATAGTTTACCCAGCTTTATACTTCTGATAGCATCCTGGAAGAGTGATATAATGTCCTGCCGGGACTGCTTTCAGTGTTTGGATTCTTGAATGCTGCAGCATCACTCTTGGTTTATTTGTGCTGAAGTTGCTTCACCTTCCTTTATGATTTCTACCTTCTATTGCTGGGATAATAGAGTATAATTCTCCTAAGAACTCATATGGGGAAAAAAACCCCTCCAATCTTGTTTTCATGTCAGATATGCATAGATAATAAGGCTGGAGAATTGTGATGAATGAAGCCTTCTGGAAGAGACAAGGTATGGAAGAACTCTGAGTTCATCATCTTAACTTTGAACTGGAATATATCTTAGAGAATCCATCACTGTTCTGTAAGGTCACTAGCATTCCAGCTACATTGCTCTGAACTTTTGCACCTTATTTATAACCTGAATGTATCTGTCTTCATTTTGTATCCATTTTCTTTAATCTGCAAGGTAAAAGACTCTGTAATGTTTCTTTGGGAGTTCATGTTTGGTTGATCATAGAGTCAGAACCACGGAGTTATTCAGGGTGGAAAGGAGAAATCCTGAAAAGTTTTCTGCTCTGAGCTGTGGCAGAGCTTTGAATCTCTCCAAGGATCAAGATAATCCAGTGTTCTAGACCATTTATCCAGACTATGTCCCAAGAATTAGGCTACAGGATGCCGTAGTGAGTGACAGTGATAGAAGCTCTGCTGAAATGAGTGTCACCATCATCTGCTAGTCTTTGTCATCTGAATCATAGGAGAAACCAGGTTTTTCAGGCAGGATTTACCCTTGCTGCATTCCTATGGTTTCTCCAGTCTCTTTATTGTTCTTCATATGCTTGGAGTTGTCTTAAGGAGGAGAATTTGCTCTGGGATTGCCCAGGAATTGAATTGAGGGTGACTGGCCTGAAGATTCTTGTATCCTTCTCCTCTTCCTTCTTGGATGCGGGCACAATTGTCTTAAGTTTTTCAAGATAATGTTGCAGTAGCAGCACAGCACTCTTAGTCCATGCCCTGTTCACTAGCTGCTTTCAAGGATAAAGTCCTTACTCCTTAAATACAATCTTTATTCTTTTTTTTTTCCTGGACTTATGTTCAACAGCAGAAGAGCAGAGGTTTGGCCCTTCTGGGTCTTTGCTTGGAAAACATCCAATTCAATTTGAAAACCTGTCAGTTAGCTCATCTTTCATGTATTTAATGGATTGCATTAAATTCATAACGTTCTTATTTCTGAAACAAAATATTACACAACACCAAATTGCATGCATACATCAGGGAAGTTTGTAATTTTGGCATCTTTATTTTTATTAACCCTTTAGTGTGTGATGTCCTAAGTATGTATCTAGAGTTAGATTGGCAAGACCATAAGGAATTTTGAGTGATATAAATCTTTGATTATGGCTGTGTTCCTTGTTCCATGGACTGATTTCAGGTGGCAGGTCTATACCTACATACATCACTAAGTACTTTTTTTGCTGTATTAGCATGTTTATTTTCTTCCAAAATTCTTGAATTTCCTTACTGTTCAAACTGTTGTTCAAAATTGAAGTTGTTGGTAAAATTTGCTGTGACAAATATTCTTTAAAGGTGTTGGCCTGAGCTCCTGTGGGCCTGATGCTTTAAAAGCTCTCACTTTAGAAGCTTCTCTTTTGCATAATATTGGTTACTTTGAGAATGGAAGATAAATGTCATCACAATTAAATGATATGACTTTATCTTTTTATTTTCTAGATGCATGTATTGAATGCTTGTCCCCTTTTAACATTGTTATTGACAACTCATTACTTTGATTTGCTAATCAACAAGCAAAACTTCTGTGAATAGTTTTGTTCCTAACGTTCTTTATAAAAAAAACCCCAACCCTTTTATTGCTCACATCCCTAATAATTGCTAATTTCTTCTCTGGTCTTATTTTTCTTTTAATTCCTACTTGCAGTGCATCATAACCTCTGGTAAATGCCTTACTGATCTATCATGCAACAAAAGTAATAGAATTTTCTTGTTGCCTATGTGTACAGGTTGATGCAGGACCTGTTCATATATATAGACTAAATATCTTTTTTAAATATCCTTTTTATTTTTTTCCCCATGTTTTCAGTGGACACTCCCTTTTTACCCATCTGAGTATGTGTTATTTATTAGTGGAAAGTTTTGAGTATGTCCTATTTATTGATGGAAAGCTTTTTCTACCTGTTGTATTATTTATGAAGCAGTTGGTGGCCTGTATTTTAGGAATTTTTAATCATCTGACACATTTCTTAGTCAGAATCCATATTTTTATTTCTCAATACTTGAAATGTTGGGGTTTTTGGTTAGTGAAATTGGTCTCCTTAAAAGCCCCCAAGCTATAGTAGGTTGTTGCCTTTGTAAAATAAAAATAATGATGCCTTGATTATTTCCATGAAGGCACTTATGACTTTTAAACCTGTTCAATTTGTATTCATTTTTCTAGGTGGTATCCAATGCTGAGTTTATCTTGGTAGAGGCATTCAGAATTTTCACCTGCAGGTTTTGGAAATTCTAAGGAAATCATTCCTACAATTTACAGGTGTATTGAAAAAATTATTGCAAACTGACTCTGCATTACCAGTTGTGAAATTCCATTCAGCTGGTGCTCACCCATTCTGCATTCTCTGATTACCTGAGCAGGATTTAATTTGTTTCCTCAGTTGAGGTAGCCTGTAAGTATTTTTGGGGAAGCAAGAAATTTGAAAGATGGATAGGATTATTTTCTTCATTTTTTCTTTGTACTCTAAATCAAAAGGTATAGAAACACATGCTTTTGATTAGCTAATAAGAAAGAAAAAAAAAAAAAAGCCCACAAAGCTTCGGGCTTCATCTTCTGATATGCTAATTCTTGGAATAAAAAAGAGCAATGAAACCCTCTGTAAAAGGAAAAGCACTGAAAGTCTTGACAACAGTACACTTGCCAGGGCGATGAGAACCATTTCTTATCTCAGCAAATCCTTCCAGCCTTGACTGTCATATTAGCCAGTTTTTATTCTTCATTGCTTGTCTTTGATCATCTGCTCCCTTTCTCCCATGGGAGAAAGTTCTACCCATTTGCCTGTGAGCTACTTGCAGTGTTTAATGAGTATCTGCACATTCTATCGTGGTTTTAAAAGCACTTCTGCCCAGATAAATTGAGCAATCCTTTAATTAGCTTTATATATGCAGACTTTCCCTTCCACTCAAAGACAATAAGGCATCAGGGTATTTGTTTTGTGGGTGGACATGCACTCTGCTATATTTTTAAAGGACATTTTTGCCCATGTTCTCATTTCAGCTGGATGAGAAGACCTAGTTTGTAGTGGTTTCTGCGTTGCAGTGTAATGCTATCTCTGCTCAGTCTTTTTCCAAAGAGACAGCAAAAGATTACATTTGTAAACACTAGTGTGTAACATGTTAAGATAAAAGATAGCTTATTGATTGTGACATCTGACAAGTTATGTATCAGCTGTTTCCCAAAAGGGACTAACAGTATTTTTTGGCACCGTTTGCCTTAAAGTGGTGTATTTTTTTTTTTTTATCCATCCTTAGAAGCAAGTGCTTAGAAATTTTAACACAAATTCTTCCATCCATCAATCCATTTTTTTTAATACCATATTAATTTTCTTCATTGTTATATTTCTTGATCTTCTGTTTGAATGGTTTGAATAGTAGTTAGGTGCAAAATCAACCAAAAGAGCTTCAGGTGTAGGTATGTGCTGGGTAAATCTTGTGACCATTGCATGTTGTGTTGGAGATTCATTTTTGTCCTTTTTTTTAGGCTGTCTGTGCCGGTAAATTGGTCCAAATGTTTTTCAAGTTTACTATTTGTGACAGCATTATTGATCCATTGTGGAGCATTATGACTTTAAGGAGGAGCTGTGTATCCAGAAGCAAATGGCTCTGTAGCATTAGGTAGACCTCAGCTTAGCTCTGATACCTTCAGGATAATCGCAGAATCGTAGAAAAGTTTGGGTTGGAAGGGACCTTAAAGATCATCGAGTTCCAACCCCCCCGCCATAGGCAGGGACACCTCCCACTACAGTTCCAGAGAGGGGGCATCCACAACTTCTCTGGGAAACCTCTTCCTGTCTTTCACTACCCTCACTGTAAAGAATTTCTTTCTTATGTCTAGCCTGAATCTACCCCTTCCAATTTATATCCATTATTTCTAGTCCTCCCATCACATATCTTATTAAAAATTCCTACCCCTGCCTTTCTGTAGCCCCCCTTCAGGTATTGATAAATTACTATGAGGTCCCCCCTGAGCCTTCTCTTCTCCAGGCTGAGCAACCCCAACTATAGGAAAAAAAGAGAATAACCTTTCTTTGGCCACTGTTATCAAAAGGAGAAATGTTTTTTTGAGGCTCTATATGGAAGCAGTTTGATGGTCTACAGACCCTATTCACCAGCTGGGTCCTGGGAAGAGTGTGAGTGGATGAATTCAAATACTGAAGTGCCTTTGCTGTGCAAGCACCATTTAGAAATTGGGGCAACCAGAAAAGGAAACATTTTTAAAAGGATGAACTGTTTCTTTTTCCTTCCTTTGTCAGAGAAATTTGATTTCATGCATAGATTATAAATTGCAATTTTTTTCATCATAGAATAACATGAAAACAAGTAATCACAAAATCACAGAATGGTTTGGGTTGGAAGGGACCTTAAAGGTCAATTAGTTCCAAGCCCTCTCCCATGGGCAGTGACACCTCCCACTACACCAGGTTACTCGATGCCTCATCCAGCCTGGCCTTGAACAACTCCAGGGAGGGAGGGGGCATCCACAACCCCTCTGGGCAGCCTGTTCCAGTCTCACCACTCTCAAAGTAATCTTTAAAATTTAATTTCATTCTTCTTTAGAATGGAATTCCAGACATTTTGGATGAGCATGGAGACCATTTTTAGTTAAATTAAAGCACTGAAGAGCCTCTGAACCATGTAGGCATATACACTGCTCTTTACATTTTGACACACTGGTGGGAGCAAAGGCCACCTCTTTGCCATGTCACCCTTGAGTCTGTTGGAATCTTGTTGCTGTGTCAGTTTGTAGTGTGCTGAGTGCAAGAAGCTCCTGATTATAAGAATAGACTAATACTTATAGTGCATAGTAAAGGGTAAAAATTCTGCTTTCAAGTAAGGTGGAGTTATTGTTTCCTCTCTGTGCATCTTCCAGCCTGTGAACTAACAATTGATGCTGCTTATTTTTTAATAATTGTGGAGAGCAAATGGGAAGCTCTAGATCAGCTTGACTTGTTAGAGAATATGGGCCAGAACTTGATCAAAATCTTTTCTGTTACTCTGGTGGACTTGGCAGCTTGCTTTACATATATACCAGAGAATGATGTTCTCTAGATAGGGCTGATGCCGTTGGTTTTTCATAGCTTCTTCTGTGCATGGCTGACCAAGCAAAGCTCCAGAACACTTTAATGCATCAATGTTTGTGGCTGCTGATTTCCCAAAATGACAGCCTGATCCCTATCCCTTTTCAAGGAGAGATTAAATAATCTGGGAGTAAGTGAGAGGAGGACAAAGTGAAGTTCTAAGAAGTCAGTGACTCTATTTTCTAGGTGCTGGGGCAAGAATTGGGAAGGATGTAACTCAAGGCTCAATACAGACCCTGGTAACCACAGAGAAACACAATGTGGCTGTCTGTCAGCTGGGCTATGGGCAGGCAGGGAGCTGCTGCTGCTGAAAACTAAGCAGCAAATTATTTAGCTGGGGAAAAAAATACCTCAGTTCTGAATTGAATACATCTTTGCTCAGAGAGCCCTGTTAGACTGCAGGAAGCATTCAAGAGAGAGGAAAATGTGAATAACAACGGTGGTGCAAGGGGCAGGGTTGGGACCAGCAGATGTGAGAGAAGAAGGGATGATAACAAAAGAACAATAGGAATTTCTGAATTTGCAGACAAGCAGGGAGGAAAGAACAATCAAAAGAAAGAATATGGCAAATCAAGGGGAGGAGTTCTGTAGAAAAAAAAGGACAAGTGATAAATAATGGAATAATTTGGCATATAATAAAGAAAAAGAATGGGAGAAAATAGAGTGATTAGTCCTGAGGAATATTATGAGAGTGTCTTCAGTGACAAAATTATGTGCTGTTTTTCTCACATAGAGAGAGCATTAGAAGAATGTTGTTTCATCACAATAGATGGACGTGTTTTGTCAACTGCACAAAACTGAGAATCAGTAAGCAGAAATATGTTGAAGGCAATTAAAATAGTTATACATTAGGACTCTTGCAGCAGCTATCACACCCAATGGGAGAAGGAAGTGTGTTACAAAGACATACTGCAAAAATCTTTTGACAGGTGATGTGTTTTCTTGCTGAAAATCCTCAGGTTAATGCTCTTTCTTTCCATTGAGAACAAAATTTAATGTTATCTATGAGGATAAATTAGTTTCAGGTAAGACTGTTTTGTTGCAGAGGTTATTTTCCTCAATATTCAGAAAATAAAGAGGGGACAGCTTTTCTGGCCATGTATGTCTTATCTGGGCATTCAGTTGGAAACCACCTGACAGTCTATTTACAGTTTAATTTCATTGCAGTGTGCTTTGCTCTTACATACTGAAATGCAGAACAGAGAAAACAAGTCCAGTAGAAAATTACTTCCTTAGCACATTGCAGAATGTTACTAATATTAACTATTTGTAAATTTACTGTGAACAGAGCAGATGTGGTGATATCCTACAGTGAGATAGGCCCACCAAGATAGGTCCAGCCTTCTTTCTCATTCTCTTCTCTTTCTCTCAAACATGAAGCTGGAAGAACCCAGTGTTTCCTCTGTGAAGTGTTCACTTACCACTGTCTTAGCCCACAAGTGCATATTGGCAAAGATTCCACATCATAGAATCATAGAATGGTTCGGGTTGGAAGGGACCATAAAGGCAGGGACACCTCCCACTACATCAGGTTGCTCAGTGTCTTGTCCAGCCTCACCTTAAACACCTTCAGAGTGGAAGCATCCACAACCTGTTCCAGTGTTTCACTACCCTCACTGTAAAGAAATTGTCATTGCTAAATGTTCAGTCAATAAGAGGAAATTGTATTTGGCATCCCAAAGGGTATGTGGGTTATAGAATCATAGAATAGTTTGGGTTGGAAGGGACCTTAATGATCATCTAGTTCCAACCCCCTTGCCATAGGCAGGGACACCTCCCACTAGATCCAGGTTGCTCAGTGCCTTGTCCAGCCTCACCTTAAACACCTTCAGAGTGGAAGCATCCACAACCTGTTCCAGTGTTTCACTACCCTCACTGTAAAGAAATTGTCATTGCTAAATGTTCAGTCAATAAGAGGAAATTGTATTTGGCATCCCAAAGGGTATGTGGGTTATAGAATCATAGAATAGTTTGGGTTGGTAGGGACCTTAATGATCATCTAGTTCCAACCCCCTTGCCATAGGCAGGGACACCTCCCACTACATCAGGTTGCTCTTGTGTCTTGTCCAGCCTCACCTTAAACACCTCCAGAGAGGGGGCATCCACAACCTCTCTGGGCAACCTGTTCCAGTGTTTCACTACCTTCACCATAAAGAATTTCTTTCTTCTATCTAGACTGTATACTTCATCATCCAATTTACATCCATTATTTCTAGTCCTCCCACCACATATCTTATTAAAAAGTCCTTCCCCTGCCTTTCTGTAGCCCCCTTCAGGTATTGATAAGTTACTATGAGGTTCCCCTGAGCCTTCTCTTCACCAAGCTGAACAACCCCAACTCCTTCAGCCTGTCTTCATAAGGCAGTTGCTCCAGCCCTTTGGTTTGTTACTACTCCTCTCCTAAGTGACAGGACCATCTTCTTCTACTCCAGCATCATTTATTGATTTTGCAACTCAGCTGTGGATTGTAAATCTTCTGGGAAGGCATGTGCACAGACTTACATGTAGGCAAATTCCATTGACACTTTGTCAAATACTGCAGTGTTTAACCACGTGGAAGTTTGACAGCCAGAACTTTGTCAGGCTGTGATTCAAGGGATCTCAGATCTCCTGTGCTGTGAGTCTGCAGATGTATTTTTGCATCATACAATTTGTTCTAGAGCTGTAACATTTGTTCTTCCGTCAGATCTTCATGTTTAGGTTTGCGAGTTTGCCATCATCTAATGAGATGCCTGTTTGAACCTGCTTAAAGCATATTAAATATAGATGGTATTGGTAACAAAAAAATTAATTGATGAAAATTCTCCCTCTCAAACCCAGAACTTTGTTACTGGACTTGATGCAGAAAGGAAGAAGAGTTACTTCAGTAATTGGAGGAAGGAGCTCATAATCCAGTAAATCCAGCTGTCAAATCTGCAGTAATAAAATTAAAATCCTAGTTTTAGTGTATATTCTTTGACTAGCCTTCAGTTCTGTGATACAGCTTAGCTCCTTTGTCAGGAAAAAGATCATTTTTTGAATGTATTCCAAGTTATATGGAAACTGTTGTATGGTACAGCTGGAAATATTTTCCCCTTCAAACCATTCAGTTAGTGGATGTGACAGCTCCTTCAGTTTTATACCACCCTAGATCAGATGCACCAAATCACTTCCAAGATAAAAGTAGCTTGAATGTGTTCATGATCTTCAAAAAGGCAGAGTCCAGATGTTCGTTAACTCCTTGACTGCTATCAAAAGAGTGATGGAAATACTGAGGTAGCACAGTGGTTTTTTAATGAAATGATAAGCTTTATAATGAAATGGGCCTCCATTACTAGCACAGGAAGGGTTAACCCAAATATGTTTTTTTCCACTTGTGCTCTAAGTAACATCTATTAATTTGGCACATCTTGCTCTTATGCAGTGACAACTTGCAGCTCAATAAGCTTTATTTAAAGCTGTCTCATCCTGATATTGCTCTTTTGTTGAAATTAGTAAAAACAGAAGATTATGTGCTGCTAGTCACTTTCAAATTGATTTATGGGAAGATGAATGAGTTTCAAAAATCTATAAACATATCTTCTAATAAGACACCCTTGGCACAGACTTCTACTGATATGACATATCTGGCTGTTGCCTCTACAATTCCATAATTAATTCTAAAAAAAAAAAACAAACCACAAAAAACTCTTTAATTTTTAAATAAATGCAATGGCATAAATAAAATCCTAAATTGGAGGCTTTGCGTACAAATATTTCCTTCCCTGATGTTCCCTTTCTGCTCAAGATGAACTAGGATGAGAGGAATGGTTGATTTCAGTTGCCCTGAATTGGATTCATCTGTGTGGGATGATTTTGTGCAGTAATTCAAAGTGGGATTTAGCATCACATTAGCTGCTCTGCTTGTAAGCACACTTGATATGCATTAAGAATGCTAGTGTGACCCACTGAATTTTGTAAATTCACTTGGGGGACTTCAGTTTGCTTCCCTTAGCAGAGAGGTTTGGTTCTTGGGAATCTTTGATGTCCACTGCACTTTGGACTTAGGTAGTCAGACACATGTGGTCCAGATGAAGGATGATGTACAAGGAAGATACAAGAGCAGTAGCAATCAGAGGTATTTCATGGGATTAGGCTTCAATTTGGTGTAATTCCCAAGGCTGCTGCAGGAACTCATTGAGACAGAGCTGACTAGGGATACTGCTGCTGGCGCAGACTGCACCAGTGATGACTTCTTAGTAAAAGCTGTAACTTTCAGAAGACTTTTCCTACATCCTGAAAAAATACACCAGGAAAAGACATCAGGACAAAAACTTTCCTCTCTTTGGACTGGGAAGTGGGAAAGGAAATTAATATCATAGCTAAAATGTAGAATGATTAGTTATCTATGCTGTAGGAACATAATGAAACCATGCTGAGCAAATGCCAACCAAATAACAGCTTAGCTAATGGTGATATCTTTGGTTTTTTTGAGTAAAATTTAACTGAAAGGAGGACACAGAACTCTACAAATCAGCCTTTAGGTACTTGTTATACATCCATGGCAGTTTACTGTCCCTGTAGACATCTTTCTATCATACCTTGTCAGGTGAACCATGTTCTTGTCAGCACAGCCAACACACAATATGTTGGTACTTCTTTTTGTTCAGTCATCTCACTCACATGAAGCATCTCATTCCCAGAATCCCTGGGAATGTTTTTGAGGATCTAAGAGAAACATCCTGATATTAAGGAAATGGTCAAAGGCCTTATCTCATTATACTGCTGGAATGACTGTTCTAACAGCTAATAAAAGCAGTTATAATTTCTTCCTTGTGGAAGCCCATCTTGATTTTTTTTTTTTTTTACTTTTGCTTCTAAATGACAAAATAAGCTGAGAACAGCAAAAGATTTAATTCTTGATCTAATTAAATGTCAGCCATGGGCTGCCTGTTAAAATCGAAGGTTAACTTGGCAGCAAGAGTGTTTGTGGCAGAGGAGGATCTAATAATGTCTGGAGTTATGCAAAATAATACAAACAATTTTTATGGAACATGTTGATCTCCACCCATAAAATGTATTTGTGGACTATTTTTTTTAGTAGGGTATTGCCAAACACTGTGAATCATATAGTTTCCTTCTCAGTAAGTGTGCCACTTAAAATCAGCATATTAAAAGATGCAGTAATTACTGTGCTGAGGTTGCAGCTATCTCAGGAGATTATTTTTGTTCTAATTCTGCAAAGGAGAGATGGGGGTTTGTTTTTTTAAAATGAAATTCAGTTTAACACTGAATTAAAGCTTGAAATGTTCTGTGTTGGACTCAGAAGCCAGCTTATTTGTACAGTGGTACTTAGGAATTTGTGGTTCATGTGATTGAAGAACCTGACACTCTCTAATATATTACAGAGCTCCTTTCTGGCATTGAGTAATATCCCCATTTTATAGATGGGGAATAGAGTACAAAGAGATCAAGGTATGTTGACACTCCCAGCGGGAGTTCAGTGTAGATAAAAGCTTTAGAGGAGCTATTTAGCCCTGGAAGTGTGTGGAGGCTCTGCTTAGAATCCCTTCCCCTGGTTTTTGTCAAGGTAAATGAACCTTCATGTCCATGTAGCTGGCACTGCTGGCTCATGTTTGCTTCTGGAAGAAATTTGAAAATCTCACATTCCCTCATACGAAAGAAATAGGGATCTTTTTTTTTCTTTCAAGAAGCAAGCTGTTCAGGATGTTTAGCCTGTGATCTCTCTGATAGAAGCACTGGAAATTATAAACCATGCTTTTGAATGTATTTTCATAGAAACACTGGAAATTATAAACCATGCTTTTGAATGTATTTTCATAGGTATGGCAGTTTGTTGTGTCTATTTAAAACTGAGTTTCCTAAAAAAAGAAAAAGACACTGGGAGTAAATGGCAGGTGAATTTTAAAGTTTCTTTTTTTTAAATAACAGCTTTAAGAGGCCTTGAGCCACAGGATGATGGAGAAGTATTTATAAACCTTCATGTAATAAAAGTGTATTGCAGCATGATATTGGAATTTCACTTTACTGAATACATTTTTTTAAAGCAGAATAAAGCCACCTTATGACTCTTCTGTTGTGCTGAGTGCTTCATAAGCATCACAAGGGTGGGCAACAAATCCTGAAGTCCCTGTATTAGCTGGGTAGTGTATTAATATTAATTGGGTGAGACAGATCAAGTAATGTCAGGAAACATTCAAAGACGACATTCTTGTAGCCTCAAGGTAAGTTTATTTGTAGTCTGAAAGCTTTTTGCCTTCATTATGTCAGACTGGTGGCTAGTTCATCAGTTCATCTATTGTTGTTATGAAATGGAGATCAGATGGTTTGTTTTGCAAAGGCGGGTGACCTGCTTTGATCAGGATCCCCAGAGTTTACAGTCAAGCCTGTGTTTCCACTTAAACAGAAAGTCAGCTGTCCTCAGGAGTTTCCCACTTGTTTATCACACAGATAGCTTCTGGGGCTGCTCCTCTACTCTTTCCCTCTCCTGTCAAAAACTCCAGTTGGTGGCTGAGAATAAAGCCTTGATGTTTTATTCCGGGCCAAGTTTTTCCAGTCTTTCAAAAACTACTTTTGAGAGACACCAAGAAAACAGTGTGGTGCCATTTGCAAAGTTGACAGCCCTCTTTCTCAGTCAGGAGACAAAGCTGTTCCTCTGCTATTTCAGAGCTGTAAAATCAGAAGGAAAAACTCCTTTGACCCTTACAAAGCAAACCCCATGAAGGCATCCTCTTTATTTTTGCATAACTCCTAACTAGATGGTTTTTAGTAGTGAAGTGTTAGCTCCCTAAAACTGGACTCTCAGGATTGCTACCATAAAGTAAAGCACACATTTAAGTGCTTTCCTAGGTCAGGGACTGCTCCTTCATCGTGTTCAAATTGGATCTCAAAACCTGTGTAACTGCCAAGACATTGTTCCAAAGTGTGCTTCAAAATGTGCCAATTTCCCAGATTTTTTCCTTGCAAAAGCAAAGAGGAAGGAGGGATGGCTCTTTATAGGAGAAAAATAGTAATAGCACTTGTATTAAATGTGCAGTCATTGTATTGAACTGGTTAGATGAAGGAACTGAGCTGCCCCTGCACCAGAATTGTTTGCTCACAAACTCTCTCTGGAAGGTTTCATTTTACTCCACTCCTTTTTTGTCTTTATCTTTTTACCCAATCTCCTTTGCCTTTTACTCTTTTCCAAAAAAGAATGGAAAAAGGTGCTAGCCCAAATGGGGGATGATGGCAATGTTTTCTCAGATGATGAATTCTGAGTTTAATGACTGTCAGAAGAAACATAAAGTTCTTCTGTCACTCTTGGGATTGACAGAAATTGTAATCATGTTCATGCTCCTCTAGCTCTGAACATCTGAGAGGGATGGGAAATGAACTACGTAAAAATTTTTAACTAGCCTGTACAGACAGCAGTACCAAATTAAGTTGGCTCTAGGGCTCTAAGGCCATATTAATCTCCCCAAAACTCTGCCTAACAAAGTCATTCAGGCTGAAGATTTAGTAAAAAACTGCAAAATCTGACAGTTTTTACGTTCCAGATCACTCCTTGTCAGAGCTTTATTCCCACTCTGTGGTGCTGCACTTCATGAGCCACTCGTTCTGAAATCTGAGACTTACTAAATTTATCTGGGGTACCATTAAAATGTGAAGGAAGGGTGCATCTTAAAATTTAGCATTAGTTTGGAAAGGGGAATTTTTATGGTGAAGTCTGGCTTCTTTCAGCTTCCAGATTTCACTGCAGGTAAAACACTCTGAAAGTTCACCCTGAAGTTGAACAAACCTTTTGTGAACAACAGCTCTTGCTAAGAGAAAATGATGGTGCTTCACTCAGAGGTTGCCCTAGAGCAGGTCAGTGTATTTTGGAAGATTCCTTCTACCACCTCTACAGCAAATCTTTTCCACCATTTGTTCCAGTGCTCATAGAAATGCAAGCTGAGGTTCCTGCTGATAGCCTCAGTGGGATAGTTGATTTGGTGGGGTGGAGTTTGCTTTTCAGCTGGTAACACTTCGCTGGCCCAGCTCATAAACTTTATATAAATTCATTTTTTAAGGAGGAGCTGTTTAGGGTTTTCTTTATGGCATGAATCTTAAGCAAGTCACCTGAAAAAGCAATTGCTTTGTAATTACTGCAGTGAAAATTCAGTGAAGGTTTAGCTGAAACCCTTGTGTGCAAGTGATGTGTGTTCCATAGTCAAAAAAAAAGATTTTCTTTCCTTTTTTATTTTGGAAACAAATAGACTTGCTAAACTCTGTTCATGGTGACTAAGAACTCTTTTGAAAACTGACAAAATTTTGTTCTTTTAAAGCTTCCTCCTGTTGACTTGATTCTTTAAGATAGGTGAATGACTTCCAAATTGCAAAAGCAAAAAATTGTGATAAAAGAACCTATTTATTGGTGATAAAGTGGCTGTTATGGGATGGGTTTTGGTCAGGTTTTCATCCATTCTGGACTGGATAATTGCTACTTATTAAGAAATGTGTGGAGTTTTGCTTGTTTAAAAGGAGATTATGGTTTCTGAATGCCATGGGTATGTAGCAAGGATCTTAGTCTTTCATCTGTGGATAGAAGATAAGAAGCTCAATGTGAGTATTGTTGGCTATGAAGAATTTATCAGGAGCCTCATCTCTTTTTGGAATACAGATAAAAGATGAAGTATTATATATATCATGTTGGCCATCATTGAATTGCTTACCAAAACAAAATTTGCATTTAAAATCCTTTGATTTTGTTGCACCACATCTATTTTAGGACTATAGTAAGAAATGTAAATGAATGCAGGTATTCTTCCACCACATCTACAACAGCTTTTTCTCTGTGTTAAAACACTTCCTTTAATTACTGTGTTGTGACACTGCATATGTAGTAAATGGCTTAATTAGAGCTTGTTCATTTAGTTCCAGTGCATCTGACTGTTGAGCAGGTCAGTGCCCTATAGATGATAAAGAAATCAGGTGATGAAGAAGAGAGGAATTTGTCATCTCTTCATTAGAGAGACACCAGAGGTCTGAGTTCAGGAGGGAACACAAAGTGAACTTTCCTCCTGATTAGTGAAGTCCAGCTGTTATTGCTTGACAGTGAGGATAGATTCTATAAAGGGGTAAACACTGGAATTTGGAAAGATGCTTTCTGCTTCAGGAAAGCATGACAAATGAGACTTACTGTATACCACCTATTTAATTGCATTTACCATGACATCTAACAGATGCTGGGAGAAAATGTTATCAATAGTTTTGTACCCCAGGGGAAGGTCAGCTCACACCAGATGTACTTTCCCTCCCTCCCCCTTTCTATATCATAAGAGATGTGCTGTGAATTGATTTAAATCTTAGTTGAATCTCCCTGGAGAAGTGTGTATTTAATAGTATTTCAGCTTTATTGACAATATAGGTACCATTCATTTACCCTGACTCATTCCACCATGCTAATGAGGTAATCTTATTCTAAAAGAACAAGCCATTAGGAGTAAAGTTTGTATACAGAAGCATAACACTTCTTAATGTGCTATGTGCTGCCTCTTTCTAGTAAGCACCAAGGAGTTTAAGATGAGAGAGAATTCTTTTTTTTTGGCAGTTGTGTGCCTTTTGCATGATCTGCTTTATCAAAAATGCTAAGCTTGAGTTCAGTTTGGATACAGACTTAGAAACAAGAAGGAAAATTACTTTTATGGGAGAGCATAAAGTGCAGCATGATGTTGTGCAAAATGTCATTACTGGAAGCAGTGGAAAGAAATTGTAAACTTTAGGAAGAGACTCAAAGCTGATGGATGGGGTGTTTTCAAAGATGGATTTTGACACCTGCCTATCTTTTGATCTTGAATAAAGCCTCTGCTGGATTCTGAGGGTTTTTTTAATCCTCACTTCATAGGCATATTGCCCACTAGACAGCTGAAGCTCTGTCTTAAAAAATGGCAATGGGTTTAAGTAAAGAGGTAATTAATCAGTGTGTTCACCTTCAAATTTCAGACAGTTGGAAACGGGGCAAGTTACTATATTGCTCCTTAGATGGAAGTTAAATCTGCAGGATGCTGTCAAACATTTAATTTGATGAAAGAATGACTTTACAGATGGGTCTGTCATTTTCAGATGCCACCTGGGAATTAAGTGTTATGTAAAGGTCAGCAGTGTTTGTAGAAATCTCTGGTCTGTTGGTGCTTGGAAAGAGATTTCCTGGAGAAACTGTTTATTAACTCTATGGCATGGTATGCAGCCTCATACTTTTGATCACACAGAACAAGTGGTTATCAAAGAGAGGGCACTGCAAGGTCATGAAATTTCTTCTCATGCTGGGTAATCATACCCAGTGTAGCTTAAGAGTTGCCCCATACTCCCTGTCTTGCAATGGGATCCCTACAGATGCATTTACTGATTTTACATGTCACATCTGCAGGTCAGTTATGCACTTGCAGCAAGTACAGGGTTTGTGGTTAGCTATTACTAACCATAGGTGCCCTTCCATCTGGCATCACCCAAATCTGAAGATGAGAAGATCCTCATTTAGTTGCCCTTCTGAAAAAGTGGCTGTATCTCAAGCATTTTGTCTTGTATTCACTTAAGTCAACTGAGAATATAAACAGGACATAATGCTGGAAGGTTGTCTTCAGAAATGTCTGTCATTTCTTGGCCATCACCTTGTGATGAGTTTTAGTTATTATTTAATTCACCTGTTCTTGTAAAAATTATAAGAATTCAGGTGCAATTGATGAAATAGTGGAAAGTAACATTAGATGTTTTAACAAATAGCAGTCATTGAAAGAGTTGGGGATATAGGGAGTCCTCTGTGATCCAGTGGGTTTTTGCCTTAGATGTGAAAAAATTGGAAATAATTGATAATAATTACTATTTCTAATTTAGTTTATCGAAATCTGATCTTGAGTAAAGTTTGCAGCAGAAATGGGAATCTGGTATTTTCTTTTGAGTTTTCTTTATCTTTCAATGCTTGTAGTCTGTATGTGGGGTGAATAGAGGGTGCTTGTGTGATATTTTTTTGGAAAAAAAAACAAAACCAAAAACCAGTTGTGATTGATTCTTTTAAAACATCATCTTTTTGGCTGCTACAACCCTAGTGCAAAAGACGAAGGCAGTATAATGGGTAGGAGAAAGACCAGCTACAGAAAGGGCAAAGAACAGCTGAGGTGAAGTTGGAAAGGGGAGGTCAAGGTCCATGGTCAGTGAATAAGCCATATCCAACCATGTGTTTCATTGCCAGGTTGTGTTCTTGAAAGATGAGTCCTCAAGACTCATCTTGAGTCCTCAATCCATTGTGTCATAGAATCATAGAATAGTTTGGGTTGCAAGGGACCTTAAAGATCAAGTTCCAAACCCCCTGTCCTTTAAGTCTTGTATGCTTTTTTGTGGTGGAAATTGAAGACAGAAATTAGTAACAACAGAACCAATCTTTGCAAAGTGAACATTACAGGGTTTTAATACCTTTATAAAATCAGTCCTCCATTTCATTCTAGTGCAGAAAATTTACTGACTGGAATATAGGTGTTCAGCACCTCTAACAACCAAGGTCTTTCCCACTGAGAAATGAAGACACCATCTGGGAAGATTTAGATCATTGGGAGCTTTCCAGAGGGGTTATACTTGCCTGGTTTTCAGACTGTAATGGCTTTGTTATTGCTCTTTTCAACAGACCTGGGGAACAAGCTGTAAAGATGTTCATTAGCTGATGTTGCCATAAACACATCAGAGGGCGTTCCTTGAGTGAATGCTTCTTACTACAAAAACCCACCACGTCTCCCTCCTCCTTAATTTAGCATACACAATGTGCAGGGAAAGAAAATTAATTCCAATAATCTACTTATCCATCCAGAAATTTATATAGCCCCAAAGCAGTCTGGAAAATTAATGTTTTCTGTTACAAATGAATGTTTTCCAAATATTTTAGCTTTTTTTTTTCCTTTGCATGTTTTTTGTTTGTTGAGTTTTGATTGTTTGGGGTTTTTTTTTCAGTCAAGAGATACGTGAAACATTTTAATTACTTTTCTTTAGATACATTTCTGTCCTGCAACAAAATTTGAGTTGATGTGATTGTTTGAGACTGTTCTCATTCGATTTCATGTCAATTTTGCCACACTTTTCAACTGTACCACATCAGGACCTTTCAGTGTAATGGATTTTTATGAGAAAATCCTGACTGCTTGGAGTTCCTGGATTAGGCTCATAATCTGACACAAACCAACTAACCTTGTTTTACTCTGAGCTCGTAAAATAAGAATTGTGCTGAAGTATTTTGAATAATTGAATAATAGATGTCACTTCTAGCTGTATGAAATACAGACAAATTATTGAAGGGGGGAAAAAAAGGCCCCAGGCTACAGGCTGCATTCTGGGCTTTTGCTGTCCTGCCTGGTTCTTGGTACAAAACCAGATACAAACATTGATTAATGAGTTCAGTAAAGATGTGACAAAGCTGCTGCTGCCTTGTGGGTTTTTTTCCCCTTTTCATGACACATTGAGCAAGATAGGGAATCGTGTCCAAAAGATTCTGAGTGATAAAACATTACAGTCATGGGAGAAATGTACTGTAAATGGCATCTTTTACTTGTGATTTCTACCTTCCATCAGCAAGAAGTGATTGAATCTATTAAATGAGAGGGGGCTGCCAAGACAGTTAAGGTTTTATTGAAATGGATTTTGACATAGACTGCTGCCTAAACAATCAAAGATTTCACTAGGGATAGGGCACAGTGTACATATCCTGTCTATATAGAATTTCAAGCACCTTGAGGGTTTTTTTTCCCTTGTGACTCCTAACCGTGTTTTTCTCAATGTTTGCAGTGGCTGGGATTGCTATGAATTGACTTTGTTCCTATCTTGCAAAACAGAAAATCATATGACACCCTAGAATATTGGAATAAGAACAGAAGTTCTTCTTTTAGGCAAGACTGAGCTTTGTGGAGACAGAAATAATAAGAAAGTCTGTGAGTGAGGGAAAAAGGGCAGCCAGAATTAAAAGAGCTGTTGAGAGGAAAAGCATCTTGTGCCATAGTTGGGGCAGCCATGGTACTGTGTGTCTGAAAAAAAGGGGCTGTGAATTGTTGATTGAGAAAAAAGTGCTGCAATCCTTTAATCACAGTGATCTGCTTCACTTTATGTGTGGTTTCCTTGCTTATAACAGGGCTACTCACACAGTAGGATGTTATTGCTTTTGAGTGGCTGCTTCAAAGCACAGCCTTAAAAATGGCAAATCCCTGAGAATACTTTAAAAAAAAAAAATCCCAAATGACAGAAGGACAGGTACATTAAGTGCCACCTCTGCTGTGCAGATGGCATTAGTGTTTCTCTCTCCTGAGTGTACCCACATCAGCCATGCAGGGAATCCAAAGGGATTTCTGACAAATCCCATCTTGCCATAGTTGCCTCTGCTGAAATCCTGGGCTAAACTCACTCTAAGCCTTATGGTCTGGCTCCTTCTCCTGCCCCTTTCTCTACTCATGCTGGTTCTAACATGTAACTCCAGGAATGAGCTGTGAATCAGTCAGTTAAAACAATCTCACCCCAGTGCCATGTGGGCTACAGAACACTCAGTGAAAAGAGTGGTCCAAGGAAGAAGTTGGCTGATGTGAACAGGCACCAAAATAGCACAACTTTCTGCATTTTATAGAATCATAGAATAGTTTGAGTTGGAAGAGACCTTAAAGATCATCAAGTTCCAACCCCCCTGCCATGGGCAGGGACACCTCTTACCAGATCAGGCTGCTTATATTGGTGTTCAATTCATGGGCTGATCTGGAAAAAGCTGCTTGCATTTCTCATAGGCAAATCAGGAATGCTTTAAAATCAGTCTTGTTCTTTTGGTGTGTTTGTTACAGTGGCCAAGGAAGGTAAATGCTAGATTCATTTTACATGTGTAGTAGCATTTCAAAAAGAACACAGCTGGAAATACTACATGGCAAAATCCTGGCTGAAAAGAGATTACAGGTCAGATGGACTTGTGCAACATTCTCTTAATTGCTATCAGAGCTCTGGTACAGGAAATCTCAGAAGCATCTGGAAACATGAAGAATTTGTCAACAGAAAATTGCTTAAAAAGAAGGTAAACACAGCTCTTAATCCTCCTAGAAAAATCAGCAGAGATGATTAAAGATCTCTCCTGCATCAGCTCCTGAAGTGACTCACTAGTGAGTTGCTGCCATTGCAGAATATTTTGGGGGGAGATGGGAGATGTGTTTTTATCATAGAATTATAGAATCATAGAATAGTTTGGGTTGGAAGGAATCTTAAAGATCATCTAGTTCCAACCCCCCTGCCATAGGCAAGGACAGATAGTCTCAGTTTAACTGTATGCTGCTGATTGGTAGCTAATGCAGAGTAGCCCCCTTCTTTTTTATGGCACTTGTGTCAGCTCTGTGCTCTCTCAGCAGCCCAGGAATGGAAATTTATTCCACTGAGCTTTGGTTTGCCTTTCTCCCAGCTTTGCTTGTGGCAGGTGGTGGCTGGAGTGGTGTTTCTGTGCTGGGTTCTATGTCTGTAAAAGAGATGTGAAGCCCTTGAAGGATTAGGGGTCTGCCTGTGATCTGGATAAGACTGTTATATGGGAAAGATTTCCTGGAGATGCTTCTTTGCCAGGAGAAGGCTACAACTTAGAAATGTTTTCAGCCAATGCCCCAGTCCTGCCATTTCTCTTCCCAAGGAAAGCACAAGGTGACACACAGGCACCTCCTGCTGTGACAGGCCCTTATCGATCTCCCCCTGGTGACTCCATCCATCATTTGTATCCCGTGAAAAACAGCAAAAACTTCTTCCCAGGCCACTCAAAGATAGTATTATATTTTGTGAACACAGGACCCCGACAAAGTGTATTACAATCTGCAGTTGTCTTACTTTTTTTAATAATAATTAGCTATCTAATTGCGTGTCCAAACTTAGTTGATGCATTTGCATTTGTAAGTAATTAGGATTTATTGGAAAGCATGCTGGTTTAATGGGTTTTTTTCCTCCACTTCCTACAAATGAAATTACAGATAAATCTAATTTGAAGTAATAAAGTAAAAACAAAAAAAAATGAAAGAAAACAAACACCGATCAAAATCTAAACCAAATAAAACCCCAATAAATGCCACCAGACACATTCACAGGATCACAGAATGTCAGGGATTGGAAGGGACCTCAAGAGATCATCTAGTCCAATCCCCCTGCCAGAGCAGGAACACACAGACCAGGTCACACAGGAAGGCATCCAGATGGGGTTTGAACGTCTCCAGAGAAGGAGATCCCACACCCTCTCTGGGCAGCCTGTTCCACTATTCTGTCACTCTCACTGTAAAAAAGTTTTTTCTTATTTCTGAGGAACCTCCTGTTTTCCATTTTATACCCATTGCCCCAAGTCCTATGATTGGAGGTCACTGAGAAGAGCCTGGCTGCATCCTCCTGGCATTCACATTGATCAATCCCATCTGAAGTCACACTGGTTTCTGTGAGTTTTATTGTGGAAGGGTTTACCTTGACTTCTGGTGAGAGAGTAAATATTGCTCTCTCAAGTAGTAGCCGGAAGCAGTTTGTGGACCTATTAGAAATGCAACCACGTGTGCAAGAAACTTGATGAACTAAGTGCCAATTACAAGTATGTACCTTCCTAATAATTTGCTATACCTAAATTATGTCCCACAGTATCTGCCTTTTTGACTAAATGCCAACAATCTCATTTGTCTTTCCTCCTAGCCTGTACGCTCAACAAAGATTAGACAGAATAACAAATGATATCATTATCCTTCTAAATGAATGTAAGGGTGAGAAAATGAAATTAAGAGCGAGGCAGGAAATTGTTAATATGTTTATGAAATTATTGTTATTGCATTAGTGAAAATAGGTTCTCATCTACTTCTGGCCTTCCTTTTGATGATAGCAGTTAGTTGAGTAAAGCAGGATCAAGACATTTCTGGCTTTCTAAATTGTTTCTATTCAGCTGCAGCCAAGTAGATCATAGAATCATAGGATAGTTTGGTTTGGAAGAGATCCTAAAGATCATCAAGTTCCAACCCCTTTGTCATGGGCAGGGACACCTCCCGCTAGATCAGACTGCTCAGTGCTATGTTCAGCCTGGCCTTGAACACCTCCAGAGAGGGGGCATCCACAACCTCTCTGGGTTACCTGTTCCAGTGTTTCACCACCCTCACTGTAAAGAATTTCTTTCTTATGTCTAGCCTGAATCTACCCCCTTCCAATTTACATCCATTTTTTCTGGTCCTCCCATCACATATCTTATTAAAAATTCCTACCCCTGCCTTTCTGTAGCCCCCTCAGAGAAGTTACTCTGAGGTCCCCCCTGAGCCTTCTCTTCTCCAGGCTGAACAACCCCAACTCCTTCAGATACTGCATTCATGTGCAAGAGGGTAAAGGCAGGTATGATATTACAAAAGGAAAACGTTTTCAATGTTCAGTTTTGTTTTATCATTTCAGATGATCTGGTTGTACAAGTTAGTGAGAAAATATGTATTATCTGTTGGTTTCTTCCCCCCTGCCCTGTTCTTTTTTTGGTTCTTTTACTCTGGGAAACAAGGCACTGTCTCAGGAAATCCATGGTGTTCCTAGTGTAGTAATAAAAAAGGAATACTCTGAAGTTCTGGGGCTAATGTAGCCTGGTTTGGGTGAGCAGAGCATAAAGAATGAGAAGATGAGATGATGAGCAGCTCTTCCCTTAAGGCACTGGAGTGGTGGATGCTCCATGGCTGGTTTGGGTTGATGCTTTCAATGCTCAGAGGAGATTTTCAAAGAAAGCTGAGTGTGTCTACAAAGTGGATGCTTTTGGAGAAGCATTAACTTGGCAGAAAGCTACTATTCATATGTGAGGATGGGTCCAGCCTGAAATATGAATGCTCCCTGACTGCATTCATATTCAGAAGCTCAAAGTCTCTGAAGTGGCTGTAGACTGTTTAGCTTCAATAAAGTACATGTGGGGCCATAGATGTGTGTGTGCCCATTACAGCTCTGTTGGTAGGGGTGTGTTTTTGTCCTAAGTCTGGAGAAATCCTCTCCATCTCTAGCAAGATGCCATAAACATTCTGCTGCTGTTTCTCCTCTTTTTCCACCAGCTACTTAATTTGCAGTGTAAAAATATTCCCATTTATTTTTATGTGACACTGTACATGTGGTTAGGCCTTAAAATGTATGTTTTGAAAAGACTGCCTTTTTGGCTTTGTGGCCTTTTTTTTACTGTGGGCAACATCAGCCAAGGAGTAGACTGTTTATGAAATAATATTGCCCACTGGGGGTGAAGGAAGAGGCAGATAGAGTAAGTGTTTTATGTCAACGTGACAGCTTTCAAAGCAGCTCATTCCAACAATTTAGTCCAGGAGGAAAAAGCATTAGTGTGTGCCTGGAGGAATTTCATGCTGCAAAACCTACATAGAAGTTCATATTAGTCAAGATTACAGACATTGAACAAAGAGGCTGAAGATCTCAAGGGGCTTTGATTTCAATACCAAGCCTCAGAGAGCAGGTACAGTGACCACAGCACTGCACATGCCACACTAATTACAGCATTCAGACACTCAAGAACATTAAAATGAGGCTCAAGGTTTAAAAGAGGCAAGCTTTGTTAGGGTTGTGAAGCAGTCAGAAATTAAGAAATGCCAATATTAAAAGCATTTCTCCAATATGAATCCAGCTGCCTTCTGTCACTCGTGTTCTGGATTGCCATGGCATCTGCATATGCAGAAAGGAGCTGAAGGAAGGTTGTATGGGGCATTTATTATGCATTTCTTATCTTTCCTAGTGATGACAGCCTTTCTGGTGTTCTTTTGTGTAGTTCTTTAAATGCAACTGCCTAGGGTTTTAAAAGAAGGAGCTGTGATGAGACATCCACTTGATGCTTTCTGTTACTCATCAGGACCCTCTGTGCTGCACTGAAAGAGGAGCTGGTGGCAGAAGTCAGTCTTAGTCTTGATGTGACACAGGGATAGAGAGGCAACATAAAGCATCTCAGCAACCACAAAAAGCCCTGGTGACTTCTCCTCCAGGAGGAGAAACTGCCTTATCCTCTAAGCTGGACTTAAGGTGTTCTCTAATTATCCCTGACACATTGTTTTGCTACTGAAGCTAAGTCTGCTTACAGCCTTCTTCATGTTCTTTGTACCCAGACTCAATCCTAGTCTTGTTCTCCAGCCTCATACTTGTAGCAGCTGCCTTCACTCAGTTTTTATATGATGCCAGCCCATCTCTTGTTCATTTTCTCCTCTCCCAACTTCTTTTTATTGATTACATGTAGCAAGGTCAGCCCTCTTCTCAGAGCTGACAAATGTATAGGATTGTTGCCCTTCCCTGCTGGTGTTAAATAGAAGAGGGGGTAGAGGGGAAGTGATCAGGAATAACTGGGGAGAGGAGGAGTCTCCAGTGGAGCCCAAGTGTGTGGGATGTGGGGGAAAATGGCCTGGAAAAGGGTTGGTGTGGGGCAGAGGCAGGAGAGGGAAGAAAAGAGGGGTATGTGGAATCTCCCTGGGGGCAAACTGGGGGGAAAATGGAAGGACTTGAGTGTTCTCCGTGAGGGTGTGAGACACTGGAACAGGTTGCTCAGAGATGTGGTGGAGACATCCAAGGCCAGTCTTGCAGAGGCTCTGAGCAACCTGCCCTGCAACCTGCCCTGATGTCCCTGCTTGTGCCAGGAAGGTTGGAACTAGATGATCTCTAAGGTCCCTTCCAACCCATACCATTCAATGATTCTATGACTCATTCTCCACAAGACATTTTGTTTTCTCATCAGCATTTTTTTTAACACTGTTTAAGTGAGAGACTGGTAGTTATTTTATTGTGACTTATGTGCTAGTGCCTCTGACACTGGAGAGACCTTCAGTATTCAACATTTAGAAGGAATCTTCTTGGCAGAGAAGCCAGTGAGCAAATGAAAAGTGTGAAGGCCAGTGGTGTTATGATGGTTCAGTGGATTCCCACTGCAGTCCATCCTGTTTGGTTTGGATTTATAAATACCAGAGCAGTTAATGCTACCAGTGAGGTTATTGGCTGTGTCCAAATGTAAAGCTGGAGAGTAAATATGAATGAGGATGTAATGAATAATTTGCTTAAAGCTAAGTGATCATTCTACTGTGTGAGTTAGATTAATTGGAAACATCTTGGTGTATCCAAGGTTGGATTTCAACAAAGGGAGAGAAATGAGAAAATAGTAATTTATTTTTTTTAAATGTATACTTCATGTGTTTATTATACGTGCATCTGGTCTGTGACTGTGGAGGTTAACAGCTGTTCCTTTTATTATTGCTGGGTTTGAATCATAAAATAATGCCCTGTTCCAAGCAGAGGCTTTTGGGAAAACACTAGAACAGATGAAGGGTATTAGCAAGTTGCTAACTAAATATAATAGAGGAGGTATGCATTTCAATGTATTCAATTTTGTGGGATTATGAGTTGGCATAGCATTAAAATGGGTCCTTATTATTAAGCTATCAGCCCCAGAAAATGATTACATGTGAAATTATCATTTATTTCATTTCTAATTTGGCTGCAGGCAAACTCTATTACCCAAATATTCCTCTAAGTATAAAAATTGGACACTCAGTGTAAGCTTGCAGCTCACTAGGTCTGATTGAACCTTAGGTGTTCACTGGTGATATAAAAGTTCTGTGTAGTTTGCAGTTGGTAAGTAGGCAGAAAGAATAAGGAATTCTCTTCAGAAATCTTGACATTTTCAAGTTCCTTCAAACAGTTACATGTAGGTTAATAATGATATTTTAATTAGAAAAAAATATGGCTACATCCCACTGCTGGAAGGGACCATTTAATAATGTAAAAAGTGAGATTGCATTTTCTGTGATTTTTTTGAAGAACTGCCTGGAACAAAGAGCTTCTTTCACTGGTCTTTATAACTCTACATTGTGGCTAGAGAGGCTATCACCCCACAAATCCCCTTATTGGGAGCCTGCCATAACCACTAACTTGTGGGCTGAAAATTTTTAGATTTGGTGTGCTTTTGTGAGCACACTTTCTTTTCTTCATCCTTGTCTGAAATAGATGACATCATGCAGTTAAAAAATGAACATATTCTGTAGCAATTTAAAAACTGAGAGCACACTGTGTCAGATTTTTGTTACATCTTGTGTAGGGCCATCCCAAAGTTTAATTATGATTTATATCAGCATTTGTTTTGGTACTTGGAAAATGAGCTCCCTAAATCTGGAAAAATGGATCTTTTCTTAGTAAGTTTAACATTCACTGATATGTTCCATATTTCTAGGCTATGTTCCCTTTTGGTATAACTTTCATAGTACTTCAAAAAAGCACTAGAAATTCTTCTTTCCAGGCAAAGCAAGGAGCTGCACTGTAGTCTTTAGCACTCAAGGGTGGTGGTTAAGATTTGGCTACAAAGCTGGGAAATGGGCTGACACAACCTTCTCACATCTTGCTTGCAGGTGCCAGAGCAGTGCTAAGCCCTGGTGATCCCAAGCTTAGGAAAGGGTCTGACTGTGCCAAATTACAGGGAAAGCTGAGCCATGTTCCTGCCTTGTTTTGGTGCCACTCTCCAGCCCATTGAGCTACTGCTGAGGGCTTTGTCCTCTTGGGCACATGAGGGATCCCTGAAGCACCAGGATTTGGGAACTGGCTTGGTTAAATAGCCAAGGAATTTACACTCAGGGCTTTGGGTTTGCTTTTTCTTGTTTGCAGGGCAGTAACATATGGTTATTCCCAGCTCTGGAATAAACATTATCTAAAGAGCTAATGAGATGCAATTGTTGTCTTTTGTCCATTGCTTCCATAAATATGAAGTAGTTCTTCTGTGACTGAGTAAATTGTTCTCAAGTTGACTAATAATGATTCCAGTAGTCTTGATAATCCTGCAAGGGAAAAAAAACCCCTAGCAGTTCTGTCCTGCACATGGGTATAAAGGTGTGACAGTCTTTCCTGTCACCTCTCTGCTACAGTAGGTGTTTCTTCATGCCTACTACTGTTATTTTGGCTAGAACAACATTCAGCAAGATCTTCCTGCCCTCCTAAGTAAAGAGAATAGCTTGCAGAGAGGGTTGCTTTATCTGGAGATTGCAATCTAGGGTGAGCATGACCCAAAATGACAGATAGCTTGCAAGCAGCATGATGTGCCACAAGTATCAGACATCCAGAAAGTATGTTTTTGTTTTGAGTATCATGTTTGGCACTCTCTCTTTTTCTGTTTTGGAGGAATATGATGAAAAGGGTACATTTCAGTTATCTGTTGTTAATTTAGTATCCGTGGATAATTCATAACTCACCAATCTCACACACTATTTATATTTTCTGAAGGCTGATACAATCCCATTTCCCAGTTGTAATACAATCAGGGCACCAGTTCAGAAGCTGCTGGCATATCCTCTTAATTAATGTACAATTTAAAAGCTGGGTGAGAATAATGGATTAGATGAACACAGATGCAGTCAGGGGAGATGTCAAACATCTATCTAGCAACGAAACTCAAAAGGGCAGGCAAAATTCAGCTTAATTTCAAGTGTTTTCCTGGATTTAAAAAAATTGTATCTTGTGAAGCAAGGCAATATGTGGGGGGGGAAAACACACCAGCATTTTCCAGAGCAGCAGTAGCTGTGTGTTTAGCACACAGCAGAGTCTGCATTATTTCATAGCTCTTTCAATGGAAAGCATTTTCTCTCTTTTTTTTTTCCTTTCCTGTGCTGCCTCAGCGCAATAGCAGTGCTTCCCATCTAGGTCAAGAGACCGTGATTTTGTTGGTCTCTTCTCTACCCTAACATCAAAAGTATGTAAGTGTTAGCTTTTTTTTTTGAGTCCCAGTGGGGCTTTTCCTTCTGATTTTTTTATTTTTATTATTTGGGTGCAGAGAGGGTGAATGAAAGGTCTTGTTAAATATGGATTGGAGCACACAAAGAAAAAAAAAAGCCATGCATTATGAAAAAGATATTAGTAGCACTCTGTGTGATAGCTATTTTAAGCATCAGTAGATAACACAGCACTTTTCACAGTAGATCTCCCTGATCTTTTTGCTTCTTCCCCACACCCCCCCCCCCCTCTCCTTTTCCCTTNCCCCCCCCCCCCCTTCTTTTCTCCCTGTGATTGCACTTTAGTCCCTCTCTGGTCTCTTCCACACCTCTTAGCCTTTCCTGACCCCTGAGATACTGAAAATACACGTAGCATCTGGAAAGCCCCTGTCTCAAGGATCGGTCACCCAAATGCAGAGCACTTTTTTCAGGTTCAGTTATGACAGAGCTCACTCTGTCTCTTCCAGGGAATCATTTCCCCACTGCCAAAAGAGGCCTTTTAAGTTTGAGCAGGAGTCCTGCCTGGTGTGAAAACAGAAGCAGCTGAGATAGCGAGGCTTTAGTGGTAAAAACAGGACAGTCACCTGCTCCCTCTGTGTCCCACATCGTATTACCAAAAGATATTTGCATGACTACAACTAAAATCATCTTGTATGTTCTTGCATCAACCAGCAGCGTTGAAATTAACTTGATTGTTATTGCTAAAAGTTCAGTCAATAAGATTAGATGAAATTGTATTTGGCATCCCGAAGATCATAGAATCATAGAATAGATTCATAGAATAGTTTGGGTTGGAAGGAACCTTAAAGATCATAAAGTTCCAACCCCCCTGCCATAAGCAGGGAGACCTCCCACTAGATCAGGTTGCTCAGTGCAGCCTGGTCTTGAACATCTCCAGGGAGGAGGCATCCACAACCTCTCTGGGAAACCTGTTCCAGTGTCTCACCACCCTCACCATAAAGAATTTCTTTCTTATATCCATCCTGAATCTCCCCTCTCCCAATTTACATCCATTATTTCTAATCCTTCCATCACATATCCTATTAAAAAGTTCTAACCCTGCCTTTCTTAGGCCCCCTTCAGGTATTGATAAGCTACTATGAGGTCCCCCCTGAGCCTTCTCTTCACCAAGCTGAACAACCCCAACTCCCTCTCAGCCTGTTGCTCCAGCTCTTTGTAGGCTTTGGTCTTTGAGACAGTGCTGATTCTAGTTATCCATTTCTTCTACCCAAAGCTTGAGCAAGGCTTTTTTAATAAAGAAGAATAACTGTGATATTTTGTGAAATGTCAAGTGATTATTTTGTAAACTCCTCAGCAAAAATTGAATACCAGTGGCTTAGCTGGACTGAAAAAATGAGAGACTCTGATATTGGCCATAAATGAGAGAAAAGCCTAAATAACTCTGTGAGCCTGGATCTCCCAATTCATTTTAGGAGCCCATGGCAGAGCTTCCCTGCAAACAGCATTGCACAGAATGCTTGAAGTCACCCCTACATCCATCTGTGCTCAGTGCTCCAGCCTGTGTAATGATGCTTACTAAATTAAATTGTTCCATATATATGATAATACTAAAATCAAGATAATGTTAATACATACTCTAGTCCAACCGAGAAATTTGGGTTTGCTGCTTGGCTCTGTGTGTGGGGCAGAGATGCTCATTACAATCTAGGAGAAGTGATAGTTAAAATGAGATTAGGTTTGAATATAATATCCTCATGTCTGTGCTGTGACTTCAGCCAGGGTTTTTGGATTTTTTTTTTCCCACTTGTAGGAAAAATATGAGTTTTCCCTGAGGATGACAAGGCCAGAATATTGGTTATCCTAAAATGAGAATCTGAAAATGTTCATCTCTCAGCAGATATGACTAATCCATTAAAATTACTGCTTGGGTGGAGAATTTGGCCTAAAGAAAAACACAGGGTCTGGAGCTGGTCCTTCACCAAGATTCTTGATGCCTCCTGTTTTGAATTGCCAGAGTGTAATTTCTGTTTCTACCATCTTGGAAAGAAACAGTTCAAAACCCCCAGATCCTGCCTGTTTTTGTCCAGCCCTGGGGAAACAGAGGATGGCAGTGGTGGAGATTAAAATTAGCTTTTCCCAATTTCAAAACAGTGTTAAAATGAGTCTGTGTTGGGGTTACTCAGGAGTTAGGAAGAAGTCAGAGTGGGTGGGAGAGCACAGACTTCCATATTTTAGTTGTGCAGTTGTGTCATGCCTTGTGTCCATCAACCCATGGCATTAAAAATTAGCCATCAATCTCTGCTGTAGGCTGGAATTAATAGTGGAGTGCAATTTCACCATTTAGTGTAATCCAGGATGAACAAGGTCCCTTCCAACCCAAACTATTCTATGATTCTATGTCATGGGTGCACCTGTTTGCACATATTGGTTTTCTTCACTTAGAAGAAAAATATTACATCTCAGAAAAATAATGAAGTGAGCAGTGTTCAGTTAATTTAAAAAAAAAAAATCCAATTACTGAGATTAGATAAAGCCCTAGTATATTATGCATCTGATTATAAATGTTGTCAAAGCAGTGAACCTATGCTTATGAATGACTAGATGAAAATGTTTTATCTGGTTTTATTTGTTTTATGAACAAATTATGTTCATATTACATATGTGTCTACATAGACATCTCCTGTAAATACTGGATCAGGTGCAGGGAGGTCACCTACACAGGAATTATTTGCAAATTATTTCAATTTGTGTGTGCTGTGTGAGAAAAGCCCACTCTTTTCCTTACAGCTGCTGCTTGCTGTGTTATTGTAATGAGTCACCTCTCATAACTTGAAACATGCTGACCATGAAGACAAATGAACAAATAAAATACTCTGTGAAATACTCTGCAGGAGGCTCATCCCTTGGTGTCCTTTCTCACCAGTCTGGACACTCTTGAGGGCCAGTGCTTGACATGCCCATCTTTGTCTGCTAATGCAAATTTTAATTTAGAGGATTTAATTTGTGCTGTTAAGTGGCAAGAATGTGTGTTATTGGAGTAATTACTGCAAAGCTATTTAATTATTGATTTCCCCAACATAGCGGGCTTGACATTTTCCCACATGTAATGGAGGAAAAGATGCACATTAAGGGGATGGATATGGAGCAAACAAGGCTTTTCGATAGAGGCTTAATTCATTTTAATAGATATACAATAATTATCTGGGAAGTAAGACTCTTTTCTTCACTGTGACATTAATGATTCAAATGAAGTGACAGAGTGTAATGTATAGGTATATTATGACTGTGTTTAGAACACCAGGGTTGGCTTATGAGAGCCTGGAGGACACCAGCATTGGCTTTAAAGATGCATAAAACCTTCAGATTTACTCATCTTTTTTCTTTACTGCTGACTAGAATTCGGCAATAACCTGTATTTACTTTCCCCCCCACCATTCCTCTCACCTTCTAATGATTTCTCCATCTCTGTTTGAAGTACCCAGGAGTACAGGAATTGACTTTGCTTCTAGTTGGAGAGTGCAGGTGGGATGTGGCTGGTCCAGCAGGGCTATCAGAAGCAGCTGGAAGCTCTTCCTTTTCACTTTATCTCAGTGAAGGAAACTCTGCAATTTATTTGGCTTCAGAAGCTGGACTGATTTAAACCCTGACAGGAGGGAGAAAACTGCTTTTATTGCATGGTCTATATAAAGTTTTTCTTTATTCCTTCAAAGTGAGCTACCCGTGTTGAATGGATTACCAAAGGCAGGCTGTGTGCCATGCTGTTTGCAGCTGGGTTTGTAGCCAGCACTCTGTGGACAGAGATCTCACCTTTCCAAATCCATTTGGCCAAGGCAGGCTCATGTGGCAACCACTTTTGCATGCCTGACAGCTGGAAAAGCACAGTTTTCCCCCACATGTGTTTTGCTGTGGGTCAGTTCCCTGATGCTGTTGGCTGTGTTCAAGTGCCTGGGCTTGCTGGAAAGGGGGAAGAGGCGGATGTGGGTAGACTGGCAAAACTCTGCCACCAAATGTGGAAAAAAGGGCTTTCAGCAGGGCCAGATTTTGGGACAAACCTCCAGCATGTCCCTGTGAGCTGTGGATGCTGTGTACAGAAGTCACATCTTGGGATAAGTTTTAGGGATGAGTTTTAGGGATGCTTAGGAGAAAGCATCACAACCTGAATCCCTAGAAAACGCAGGCTTGCCTTACCAGGGCTCCATGTGTCATGAAGGCACATCCTGACGGTACAGAGACCCTTGCAAATTATGGGTTGAGTCTGAGAGTGGATGAGGGCTCTGGACTAAAGAATAGCTTTTTGGGCTTCTTGGGAACCTTAATATAGCATCATGAGCTTCAGTGTCATCATGAAGCATCTCATTTGAGCAACCTGGTCTAGTGGGAGGTGTTCCTGCCCATGGCAGAGAGTTTGGAAATAGATGATCTTGAAAGTCCCTTCCAACACAAACTATCCTATGATTCTATGATATAAAATTAAGGTTTGCTAATACTACCTTCAGTTTTTCTCAGTGATGTTCAGAGTCTTGGTCCTTTTTGTTTCCCAGACTGGTTGGAAGCATCATTAAATCTTTTTGTTATCCTCAGCAAAACTCCTTTGAAGGGCTAAAGTGTTCTATTAGGCTTGCCTTGCAAGGTAACCCACGTGCTAAACTCACATTGTGTGGCTGTGCAGAATTCTCAATACAGGCCTAGCATTGTGTTTTGGGAATTCCCAATACATGACCAAAACAGTGAGTAACTCAGCAGTAACTCTTGTAAAACACAAATAGTCAGTGGGCCCCTGAAGCAGTGATGCTAATGGCATGGCTGTCTTGCAAAGAGTGGAAGTAAGGAGGATGGGGACTCACTTGGCACCATTAGTTATGTGCTGCATGTTGAGGACCTGTGCTGTCACTGGCCTCAAACTTGTCAACCTCAAACTGACAAACAGCAATGCCCAAGATACTGCCTGCACACAGCAAACCTTAATTCATATTCTCCTCTCTCTGGTCATGAATATTTACATTAAAATATTTACCTTGGCCATTTCATATTGTGCTTGTACAAATAATGTGATGATGTCATTCTGGCTGCAGTGCTGACACTACTAGAGCAGTGGCTGTGGACTCTAATTAGATTGTGATTGGTTATGAGCTAGCAAAACCTGAAGGAAATTAATGTAAATATTAACTTGTAAACAACAAATTCTTAGTTCCTGCAAATCTGCCTAAAGCTGTGTTCATGCAGGCCTGCTGAAAATAAGGGGTAAATAAGGTTTCACAGTCTTCACTGGATTCACACTCTGCATAGAATCACAGAATGGTCTGGGTTGGAAGGGACCGTAAAGATTAAGTTCCAACCCCCCTGCCATAGGCAGGGACACTTCCCACTAGATCAGGTTGCTCAGTGCCTCATCCAGCCTGGCCCTAAGTGCCTGCAGAGAGGGGGCATCCACAACCTCTCTGGACAACCTGTTCCAGTGTTTCACCACCCTCACCATAAAGAATTTCTTTCTTATATCCAGTCTGAATCACCCCCCTGCCAATTTACATCCATTATTTCTAGTCCTCCCATCACATATCTTATTAAAAGTCCTACCTCTGCCTTTCTGTAGGTCCCCTTTAGGTTTTGATAAGTCACTATGGAAGATAAAATTTTAGTTTTGGTATTCATGCATGTGTATGTTTTAATTAGGGAAGTGACTAAATCTTCTAACAGGCTAACAGGTTAGCATTTGTGACATAATGGATATGTAGGAAAAAGGAGAAAAAGATGTATAGGTACACTCAATGAAAATTTGGATTTCTGGTCCTACTTTTTGCTGTTGTGTACTAAGTTTTTGGGGCTCTCTGATGTATATAAATTATCAACAGGAAACATTTGAGCTTTGAAGGCTGAGGCTGGGTCTACTGCATTTGTGCAGCCTATTCCCATTGCAAAATCTTATCCACTTGCTTGGTCTTAAGGTTCACAGTCTTCTTCCTTCCTTCTTCAGCAGGCAAGGAAGTGTGTTTGAAATGATAAATAGAGCTCTTTGAGGAGATTTTTTTCCTCAGATGAGACTTATAATGTCCTTTAAGCTCTACCATTTTCCAGTTGCTCCCACAATTTATTCATTAGAAGTTCTCCTTGGTTTTTTTTGAACCACTAACTTTCTGTTAAATAATTTAAATGTTACTTAAATGGGAAACAAAGACCGTTGAATGGTTTAGATAAAGTCTTGTGAAAAGACAATGTAATGCTCTTAAGAAAATAACAATAATCTCTTTAATGAGCAATCAAATATGTATTCTTAAAGTCTGAAGCAGCTTAAAAAAAAAATCTGCCATTTTGAGGGTGGCATATCTCCTTGCTGTTTTGACATTCTTCTACATTAGCATATACTTGTTAAACTTCTGTATCTAAATCCCTCTTGTCAGATATTCTGGAATCTACTTACACTTTCACCCTGGGCTCAAGTTGCACCACTCTCAAAGCACTTAACACATTTCAAGTGCCTGAGTGCTTACAAAGTCCTCCCTCAGTCACAGAAAGTGCTGCTATTATAGCTCCCCAATAGTACTTTCAACCATGCAATGGACAATTAATAAACTTGAATGCTAATAATAATGAAATAATGCTGCTAAAAGCAAGGTGGGGCTGAAAAGGGGGCTTTCATTAGAATTCACTTAAAACACTTAAAATCCACTTCTCACAGAAGCTACCCTGGCCACAGAGAATAATGTTGTCAAACCTACTTGATGATCTTAAACTTTGCTTCTCTTTTTGAATTTCTGAGCTATTCATCTTTCTTTAGGTTTACACTGGAGGTTATTTGTATTTCTTATCTTGATGGGATAAGAGGAGATGCACCACATTTTACAATGTTGAAATAATTCTTTTTTTTCAGGGAAGGAGCACATCTGACCTTCAGCCATAACCTCTCTTCTGTAGTACCAGAGACATGGTTTTATAGAATAGTAGTGTTGGAAAGGACCCTCAAAGGTCATCTAGGCAGTAAGCAGGGATATCCTGCATTAGATCTTGGTGGCATTCAAGGTCATGCTTGATGAGGCTCTGAGCATCCTGATGTAGTGCAGGATATCCCTGCCTGCTGCAGGCAAAGTTGGACTAGATGACATTTGAAGGTCACTTCCAACTCTAGGATTCTATGACCAGAGCTTCACCAAGCCTTGCCTTGAATATCTGCAGGGATGGTGCCTCCACTACTTAGTTTCAGGCTAGGACATGTACTCACAAACTTTCCAGTCACTTTAGCACCAAGCATGAGCAGCTCTCAATGTAATGATAGCTGGGAGTGGGTTATCTACTCTCAGATCAAACTGTTTAGAGTGAATTCTGAAAATACTTAATTCTGTAATTAAGCATTTCCTTATGGTCCAGTGGTTTTAAAGAGTCTGTGCTTAGCTCAGGAATATGCTAAAGTGCTCTCCTGAACTGGAGCCAGAATTTGTACCCAAACCCCTTTGTTCCTCTTGTCCCTAGGTTCTGTACAGAAATGTTCTCAGATTGACATAATTTAACTAATTTAATTGTATTGCTGAGACTGCCGGTTAAACATCAGTAGCAGTCAAAAGGTTATGTATACCTGAAAGTGGCCATCTCCTTTCCTCCAAGAAAAATAATGTTTCTTTCCAACTGTACAGTAGCATGATACTGATTTGAATGAGTAACTTTAGACTTTCACAGAACTTTCAGCAGAGTGCGCAGAATAGTAGGATTCTTTCTTGCAAATGCCAGTGATAGTTAGGAAGGGTGCAGGTAACAGAGTGATGGAAGCTTGTTTGGTAAATTCATTTAAGAGCTGAATTCAGTGAACTTATGATGTGCCTGCTAAGAAAGGGATCATCTTTCCTTGCAGTTCATGCTTAGCTCGTTTTCTTCTGTGTTTGCTTTTGCATCTAGGATGTATTTTATTTGCACCATGGCTGGAATCCATGTCAGTGGAAAGATCAGGTCTGACCCATTATAAAGGAACAAGACATACTATCCTCTATTCTTCGTGAAGGCCACATACATGGGATCTAAACAGGCATTCCACTTAAGAAGGAGGAGATTTATATGGATAACCTGATTCATTAATCATTCAGAACATCTAATATATTTATCCCAGAGGGGCTAACTCAAAATTTAATATTTTGTCTTATTTTATATCATGTCATTGTGTTTCTTGTGTTGTGTGTCTCCTTTGGAACATAAATTGCTGTCAGTAAATGAATAACCCAGTATAAGTATCCAGTCTTTCACCAGTACAGATTATTTTCACTGATGTTAAAAACTGATATGAAACAGAAATGAAGGCATGGTAAATCTGACTAACAACTTCTTTATGGAAGCATGCTTATGCTGCTAAACCTCCTGTACATCTGCAAAAACTGTCATAAAAACAGCTAGGGAAATGTATTTTGTACAAGGGATACTTCTACATTTAACTTCAGTCACCACTGTTTCTCATATTTATGTTTCTTACTTAATAATAACTGCCATAAAGGCAAAATATTCTTCAGTGCTCGTATCCTTAAGGCCTCACTGTACACCACAATTAGTGGAGAAAACTTGAATTTAAGCTGATTCTCATGCTTAGCTTTAGTCAGTGTCTGCTTTTATTTCCATTGGATACACACCATGACTTTTAAGGGTAGCCACCACAGCAAATGAGAAAATAACTGAGCTTTGATAGTGCTTTTAGGCTTATTTTCAGAGAAGTTACTTATCCTCATTGATTTTGGTCCTGGTGTAAGATTATGAGTATACTTTTTTAAAGTTTGTTTTGTTTTTTTTTAATTTATCTGTGTTGACTTCTTTGGGATCTTTTGGAAGAGTGAAATGCTGCTCAGCAAAACTACCAAAACGATGTGCCAAACATGAATCACTGACTAGCTTGCTTTTAAGGGTTTAATCCAAACCCATTCTGATGATGAAATTCTTCTGTAAATTATTTACCTGACTGATGACAATGTATTGTGCACATGAACTGTGGTGGCTGCTTTTGTTTACAGTGAAAGGCATCATCAGTGAGTCTCTTTGATGGGAACATGTTTTGAAAGTTGAAAGTATGGATTGGGAAAAATGGGGTTTGCGTAGCATAATTCACTTAATATTCACAGGAGCAATTCAGACATTATTATAAGGCACATTGTTATATAATAATAATAGTATATTATAATAATTGCATTTCTGAGTTATACTTTCATGCAGTGCTTGTCCCAGCAGTGGATCTGGAGTCTGATAAGAGTGTCCTGAGGATCATGTACTCTGGTTTTTTTTGGTCTTTCTCTTCAGAGAAAAGGCAGGCAGAAGCTTTGCTCTGATCTTGATTTGACTTTCACTTTGGTTCAACCTCAGATCTGTGAGGTCAAATTTGGAGCAGAATTTCATGGTCCTCTTTGAATGAAGGAAAAAGAATCCAGTGGGTTTGAGTTTGGGATCAGCTTTTTTTTTGTTTTTTTTTTTCTTCTTCAATTTATATAAAACCTCCCCAAAAAAGGTCAAGACCAATTTCAGCTTGTTTATAAAAGTGGAAGCTCTTTTGATTAGATATTGTTGACAAGATCATATATGGAACAGTCCTTCACTGTACAAGCTTTGACATGAAACTGTAAAGGATGAGATGTAACTAGCTCTGGACATCAGGCAGCCTTCCAGAGCCACCATATCCCCACTCTCATACCACTTCTGCATTCTGCCTTGCTTTTGGTAGAGGATGAGCATGGAGTTTAATTCCCATGTTTCTTCCTGCAATAAATTCTTGTAAAACTTTGAGATCTCAGTGTTCTAGCCTGATAACACCAGGCTGAATAGAAGTTATATATTTAGTTGGCAGTCACAGAAATACATTTACTTTCCAAAAAAAAAAACAAAACGTTTAGCTTTATCTCTTCTCAGTGCAGTGACCCTGCAGTGGTTGGGACGAAGCAGAAGTAGATGGGACTGGTTTTGTTTAAAGGTTAAGTGCCAGCCTTCAGTGTGTTGTCTGTTGTTCTTACAAACTTTTGCACAGAATGAAGGCTGTCTGCTATGAGCCAGTAGAACAAATGCTGCATGAATTTAATTCACTCTGCAAAGCATATATAGTAAAACACATTTGTTTACTTCATGCTGCGGAATGGGGCCTTTAAGTCTGTTTCTAATTTATTCCAAGTTAGAAATATGAGGTAAATGCAGAAATCATGCATTAATAAAATCTCTTTATGTCCCAGCTGGCATGAGAAATAACAGTTGTGGTTCACTGGAAATGACTTTGGGCCAACACTTTTGATGTGATTTTAGGTTTTATTTTCAGCCATGCAAGAACTCTCCTGCGATGCTTTCTTTTTTAGTGTTTTATGGGCAGTTAGTGTTTTTGTGTGTCACTGAAGAATGAGTAAAGGGAAAACTCTGAATTTTATTTTTCTATGGTTTTATCAGGAAAGAGCATTAGAAGAAAAACCAGGTCTGTCCAGTGTTTATCACCAGAGCTGGTAAAAAGTAAATAAAATGAAAACTCACATTTGCAAGTAGTTATTTACAGAGCAGGCAATGTTAGTGAATAATTTGGTTCTATATAACAGCAAAATTTAGCTGTCAAGGAATAGTTTTTATTTCTGAGATGCTCCCTCCTGTGCTGAACATCAGCTTTGTTTCTGTGACCATTTCTTCCTAATTTGCCACCTTCTCCGTAGGATGTGTATCCTTCCACTTCTTTTTCCCCCCATCTTTTTCTCCCACTGCCCTTTTCCTGCTCTCTAGCGTGGACTAGCATCTCTATTTCTCCATGTTTTATGTTTTTTCTCTTTACAAACCTGCCTGTACCATGAATTCTGACAGTTTCATGACTACTCTCTTTGCAAATCAACATTGACAAAAAGAAAGATGATCTGCTTCACACTATAACTTGACAGTGTTCATGTATTTCTAGTTGTCAATTTGTAGCACATTTTTGAATTAACTTGTTTGTACTGTAGAATATAGAAGAGGTGCATGATTACTATGCAAATTGATCTCTGAAATAGAAAAATGTGCAAGACCAGAGCCTCATTTTCCAGAAGTTTCCATATTTCCACTGGAAATATGGGACATTAGTCAGGAAAAGAGACAGTTCCATATTAAAGGAGAATATTATCTGGTAATTAAAGCATTCGATAGTTTTTTACTTCAACCTGATGGCTGGGTTTCTTATATATTTGTCAGGAAGTCTATTTTGCCTAATATTATTGCTTTTTAAATAAATGAGATTGTCATTTTGTCCTGTATTGTTAGAATACTGATGCTGGCACTTAGTACATCCTCCATCACAAGGTCTTCAAAGGCACAAGGTGAAGCCCATTGGCTTCAGCTTGGTGTGACTTGGATGCAGTCAGTATATCAAGGTTTTCCTTCCCCTCTGCTATGCTCTGGTGAGACCACATCTGGAGTATTGTGTCCAGTTCTGGGGCCCTCAGTTCAGGAAGGACAGGGAACTGCTTGAGAAGGTACAGCATGGAGACGCAAAGATGATGAAGGGATTGGAGCATCTCCCTTATCAGGAATGGCTGAGAGAACTGGGTTTCTTTAGTTTGGAGAAGAGGAGGCTGAGGGGTGACCTCATTGATGTTTATAAATATGTAAAGGGTGAGTGTCGGGAGGATGGAGCCAGGCTCTTCTCAGTGACCTCCCATGACAGGACTTGGGGCAACAAGTGCAAGCTGGAACACACAAGGTTCCACAGGAATCTGAGAAAGAACTTTTTCATAATAAGGGTAATGGAACGCTGGAGTAGGCTGCCCAGAGAGGTTGTGGAGTCTCCTTTTCTGGGGACATTCAAGACCTGTCTGGTTGTATTCCTGTGTGACCTGATCTGGATGTTCCTGCTCTGTCAAGGGGATTGGACTGGATGATCTGTTGAGGTCCCTTCCAATCCCTGTGATTCTGTGACTTGATTTTTTTCCCCTCAGAAGGAGGAAGCTCTCCTGAATCAGCACTTACAACTGCTGAGCTTGTGTGGCTAATGATAGGGTAATCCTTCCAAAAATCACTCTAAAACACACTTCCTTGCTCATCTCTAAAGTCAGAACCATGTTGGAGTTAAGGGTGGTTTGCTTCTCTAGCATTTGATTCTGCTGCCACAGCTTTTGATGGGACAGGCAGTTGTTTGTCTTACTGACTGTCAAGTTAACCATGGTTATTTGAAGACATTGCCTGACTTGAGCTGTATGATCTGTAGCATCTTCTTAAATATCTGTCTACAATCTTTTTGCACAGTTTAACTTGAAAATGCAATCTGTGCATCAAAATCGGATTTCTTATGGGGCAGTCTGTGAATCTTGCTTTGGTTGTAATTCAACATTTCATGACAGAGGGGAAGTATTTAAAAAATAGCTCAGGATTGGTCTACCTTTGCTGTTGGTGATCAAGCACTGCTTTTTTTTCAAGAACCTCAAGAAATGCCACAGATTGTAGCCAGTAGTGTTAATGAATGCCACCAGGTTCCACCCAGACTAGTTATTTCTTGTTCTGTTTTATGGTTTTTCCCTATTAAAGGAAATCCCAGTACATACAAGTTGAAGTCTTTTGGCAAAATAATTTGTTGGAGAAAAATCTTCTCATACTCAATAAATATGCACTGCTTTTGATTCTCATTCAGCAAAATAACACAATCACTGTTTCTTTTTTGCTTTTATATGGGTTCACAAAGCCTTTTCTATCAACAAATTAAAAATGTCACTTGAATTCTGCAGACATTTCTCACTGTTCAGTAAGGCTGGAACTTTTCTTCTGTATTGATGGCACTTTTCTCCAGCTTTGCTCCAGACTTATAGCACAGCCTTGCCAAGAGGCTTTATCTTTCTCCATCATAAATTTCCCATATGTAAAATGAACAGAATAATTCTTCCCCCACAAGGATCCTTGTGGCTTAGTTCATTAATGTGTATAATGCACTAAATAGAAAAAAAGGCATCACAGAATTTTAGGTTATCACCATTGATATAGCTGTGAGTCTACAGGCATTTGGTTGTTGCAGACCAGAGGATCGCAGGATTCACATTAAAGCCACAGTGCAAATTTGTATAAATGTGATCTACATCTGGAGTGAGAACCAATTCCTACAATGCATTCCTCAAAGAAATATTTACTCAGCTGCAGATTATGTATTGTTTTAGAGAACATCAAAAATTATGGGAGTTTAAGACACTCGACTGGCAGTAACCTAATTAACTCGCTCCTGATCAAATATTTCAGATGCTGGAATCAAAATAATTACATCTGCAGTCCCAACTGAAGACAATACACTGGGAAATAACACGAGGGTCAGCTCTTGGACTTGTGTTAAATAGCCCAGATTTGTTGATTTTGGTGGAGCCATGCTGATTAACTGCAGATGAGGGTCTGGCCCACACCATTTCAGCTGGAAGCTAAAAGAGAGTCAGGCTTTTAAAAAATAAGGGTATTTTGCAGTGGAGCTAAGTCTTTAAAATTATACTTTTCATTGGCATTGAGTTTTTGCAGAACTCATTGTCCTGGATGCTGGGCAGTTGGTGAAGTACTGCTCCTGTCTGTCACTTTGTCCTCTAGGCTGATTAAACTTGGAATTTATCTAGTGGTGTATGTTGTTAATTACCCAATTTATTCATCCTCAGTGTATATTGTGGGTTTTAATGCTTTAGTTGCTTGCTTTTCTTTTAACAAATGTAGCCTAATATGCTATCAATTATTGAGTGCATTACGTTTATCTTGCAAGATGCACTTAATCTCATGCTAAACTATGCCAGAAGCTGAGCTGATTGAGAGCAAAATATCTGCAGCATCTACCCAGGGCATGATGGGGATCCCTAATGTCTCAGAATCCTTGACAGTGAACGTGAGAAAACAAACAAGGAAGGGAATGAAATCCTGGATCTAGGTCAAGAATTTCATGCTTTAATGCTTTTTAAAGATTGCTCCAAATTACTTCGTTTTTTTTTAATTTCTTTTAAGCAACTCTTGTTCAAAATATTGATCAGAGAGTAATCACCATGGATTACTTGGGAACAGATTTGAGTGCTCAACAGAGATTGAACCTTGCTGTCATTGTGGAAGCTGAGTCACAGCTTCATAACTTAGTTGCTCACTTAGCAATGCATGTGAAAGCCTCAAAGGTTGACTCCAAGCATTTAGACCTTCTGGACCTTTGTTTGTCAGCTCGTAAGAGCTTCTTCAGAAGTATCAACATTCCATTTTGATTGTTTCATTGTGTCGAACTGCCATCTCTCATCTCCTTGATTCAGCTTTTGGCTGTTCTTGCTTTTTTTCAGGTTATTGATTTGTTTGTGCAACCTTGATGTATTATAGTATTACTTCACACTGTTAAAGGACTTTCTATCTCTTGAATATTAAGTGATGTACTCCAAACTCAGTTGAATTGCTTTTATGAGAGCTTGAAGATAAAGAGACCAACACTTGAGGACTGGTTTCCCCAAGGTTGTTTTAGTGGCAGAATCAGGACTCTCCTGGCTGTGAACTCTAAATCCCATGGTTTTTTGCCTGTCATCATTTCAAAACACACATCCCCACCCCCATTCAGCATTTTGACTTTCTTTTTTTCACTTTTGCATTTAATTGTGCATTTGAGGAATAGAAAGGGGTGCTTTAGATTACGATGTTGTATTTGTCACACCTCTCCCAGTAGCATTCTTATCAGACACCTTATTGCTCTCTTCCTTTTGAAGGAAGAAGTAACTGGGGACTTTCTAACCATAGACAAAGGTGTTAATAGTCTTTTTTGTTCCTCTTTTTTTCTTGTAAAGTATACTCAGGAATGTGGACCTGCTAGTAAAATAAACAGCCCCTGTGTACTTTGACTTAGGATGTGATCACATCAAAGGCTAATTTATGGTTCTGTTTGCCAGGTGTCAGTTTGTTCACAGGGCTAATTGAAGTTGTATGAGAATATGTGTTGGGTCAGTGATGGAAGGATCAATGAATTGATTTATTGTAAATTGCTGTCAACAATTTAGCTATTTGCAGCACTTAGTAGGCAGATTTTATGTGTAGTGGTGCATGAAGGGGCACTGAAGATTCATTGGACTGGTTATGCTGCTCATTCTTTCAGTGTTTTAAAATAGATTCTGCTTTTGGCATGATCCTCTCATATTTCTTGCCTGTTGGGATTTAGATAATACAGCATAGAAATTGGCAAAATGTGGAATGTGATGACTCGTGCTGTGGTGCATCATTCTCATTGTCCTTCTGGTGTAACAGTGCTGGTGTAAGAAGCTGTGGTGCAACACAGATGCCCTATACCTGTGTGTGGTGTGGACATAGAGGAAGTTGTAGTGGGACATTCCTATGAAGCTAAGGGGGTGCTATGATGACCCAAAGAGTAGGGCATAGGACTGAGCTCCTTGTATCCACCACAGGCCAAAGAGTTGGCTGTTGACATCTCAGCAAAGGTGGTGGGAAAAATGGGTCTCATCCCAGGACTGATGCTGTTCACAGCAACAACCCCACCATGGCATTGGCCCACACAATCCCAAGTCTTGGCTGCTTGCAGATGAGTATTCATGTGCTATATATATAACACATCTATGTACACAGGCTGGCTGTGACTGTACTTGCAACCAGAGGTGTGTGCATCTGTGAACATGGCAGGCATTCCCCAACTTTAGGAATGCTTAGATGCCCATAAATTATGTATTTCTTCTAATTGATGCATCGTTTAATACATCTTTTCAATATTTGCTGTGTATTAATCTGTTGCTTTAATGCATTTCCAATCAACGTTTCTACAGTTGGTCTCCAGTGGCTACTCTGTGCATACACAATTATCCCATTTCCTGGAATGAAATAATGATTTAAATGTATTTCTCTTAATGCTTGCCTTTCCCTACAGCTCCTTTATTCCAGCTGCACCAACAATAGGGCTTGTTATTAGACCGAGACATATTGACCTTCTTGTCATTGTGTTTTTGCATCGCCCTGATTACACCTAAGCACTACAGCTGGATATCCATATTGATGTTGGTCTACCACAGACAAAAAAAAAAAGTCCATCTGCATAGACTTAACAGTACATTCCCACCTGAAAAAAAATGTGCTTTACCCCATCCATCAAACTGGGAACCCACTTTCCAAACCAGGAGTACATCAGTAACATGCACTGCAGTGACAGAGTCATAGAATAGTTT
>VZTY01006783.1:0-30662 GCA_013400935.1 Turnix velox | reverse complement strand
CCAGACTATTCTATGATTCTTCCTTAAAACCTCCCCTATAGGGACCTGCCTTCTCAGAGCATGGAAGCTATGTCATGCCAGGGCACCCGAGCTTCTGGGCCCAAAGAAGTTATTTAGGTATTTAAGCATCCAACTGGTTATTTAAGTTTTACTAAAGGTTTAGTAGTCATGATATCTGTTCATCCCACACCAACAGCTTCTGGGGTGCAGGTGCTAAGAAGAAAATGAGTGAAAAGTCTCCCTTTTTTCCTCTTCTTAAACAGTAAGAAATCCTTTTCAGACACATTCAGAAAGCTGAACTCTGGGTTCAGCCCAGTTGCCTAAACCCAGGTACCTAGTACCACTGGAGATGTCACAGTGGTGGGAAAACCCACAGCAGGTTAGGAAATACAATATGGAAACTATGGGAGACCCTCAACTTTCTGATCAGTACCTTCATGCCAATTGTTGCAGCCTAGGGCATCTCAAAAATAAATTTTTAGGCACTCAAGCTGAGCACTTCTCTGAAATTTTACTCACAAAGAAGTGGTTTTTTAGCTGTAGCTATCTATTTACATTCTTCAGTGTCTTCAGAGCTGGCATGTAAAAGTGTGTATAATCCAAAAGATAGTTTTTTTAACTTAACACTCACTAGAAAGGGAAGAGAAAGCCCTAGCACAATCTCATTTCTGAGGTGTTTCTTAAATAGCACTCCAGAAATAGTGTAGGAAAAGAGAGACATCTACAGGGGAAAACGTTCTGGTTTAGCAAGAAAATAAATCTGGTGAAGCAACAGCATGATCCTGTAAGAGCACAAGGGTAGGACCAGCCAAACCATGAGTTACCAGCAGAACAATGAAAGTGACTCAGATTTATTTCATACAAAGGAGGTTTTGTGAATCAGGTTTGGAGTCTCTCAGGCTTTTTCATATTTTTACCAAGCCATTTCCATGAGAATTAACACCCAAGCAAAAACTAACTTTTAGCTTCCCAATCACAACATCCTCACATTGCAGTGCCTAATAATTGCTGGAAGACGCTTTCATTGGTACACAACTTTCACACCTTCCCAGGAGACTGGAGTCCACCTGAGGCCATGGGCTCACCCAACATTTTCAAACCTAGGTTCTTTCCATCAACCTTCTGTGCATTGACACCTGGGCATGCCAAGCTATATCAGAAACATGCACGCTGGCAAGCAAGATACATCTAATGAACTTGGCTGCAAAAGATGTAAAACAACTCCTCCTGCCTACTGCACAATGAAAGTACTCTAACTCAAAAGGCAGTATCTGTCACTTTTTTTTTTTTTTTATTTAATGGTGTAAATGCAGTTCCATGCTAGTGACTGTAACAACCAAGAGATAAAAATTTGCAGTCTCATCAATGGCACAAGAAATTACTCCTGATCATCTCTCTGCCTCCATGGGGAAAAATCTCAGAGCTGAAGTCTCCATAACTTATTTGACTATTGTTTGACTGTCCCAATACATGTCTTCAACAGAGAAGATGCTAAAGGAGAGAGAAAGGAAGGAAAGGAAGAACTGGCTGATCACAGTGACTGTTTAGACCAGGGTATCACGAAGTCTTAGGAAACTGCAGTGGAACAGAAGCTTAAAATGCCATGTTAGGAAATACAAGACATAATAAACTCTTCAATGTCAGAGGCTGTTACAACTTAGGGAAACATCTCTAAGAGGTTCCCCATGGCCAGATGATAAAGGATGTTTTGTTACGTTAACACAGGGGCCTCCATACTTAGCTGGATTAAGCCAATTAAAACGACACGAAATCAATCTTTCTTTAAATAGAGCAAAAATTGGTTTGAGCAAACCCTCTCAAATTGATTTCCATTTCTGTAATCACTGATTTATGGGATACATAGAGTTCAGTTTCATATCTAGCTGGACTTCTAAATGTTTGTATGTTCTTACTTATTCAATCATATTCTCTTGTAGGATTATTATTTTAAAATCATCCAGACTTGAGCTTTTGGAGTTATTAGAAAAAAATTCCATAGACTTACCTTTGGCTAAATTCAATAATAGTTTTAATTCAATTAAACCTAATTGAATTACATTAAATGCATCCTGCAATTTTATATGTACTGACTGAGTAGTGCAGTCAATGGAACAAAATCATCAGCGTAACAGTATAGCTTTGAGCTTGAATATTGCTGATACAGGTCATAATATAGGAAACTAGGACTTGTGTGGGTAGAAAAGATGGAAACTCGGACTTCTGTGGGTAGAAAAGATTTCCCTTGGCCTACATAGTCTCAAGTTCTGTGTCAAAAAATAACAGTGGTTGAGCCTCATGCTTTATAGCGTCCATCTGGTTCAGATACCACACACAGAGATAGGAAACAATGACCCCTCAAGAGATGGCTATTGACTTTGGTGGGAGCTGGATGCGTGGGAGAGATAGAAAGGAGGATTGTGCGTCCGGGTTTGTCTGAAGCACCGCTAGTACAGGGCAACTTGGGTCCACCACTCTGCTTGGATAATGGCCTCTGAAGATAAAAACTAGCAAGAGATATTTTGAAACCTCTCTAGAGAGATTTTGCTGATCTTGCTCCCATTTTAACAAAACAGAGCTTAAATAAAAAACACAGAGCAATGAGTTAGATGTGGACCATAAGCTCTCACAGACAAGGGCTGCTAGTTTTGTGTATACATACAGGGTGAGATAAGGAGCTGCTAATTTTAACTATCCAGGAGTTGCTTCTACTCTAAAGCCTTCCAGCCTTCTGCCGAACTCTCTGCAAAGACAATCCTTCTATAACCTCATCTGTCTTCGATGACACATATTTTAGGGCTATGGAAAATTATTGCTCTGAGTCATATTTATATATTGCCTCAAACAAGCAAAATTGCTAGTTTAACCTCATCTCCTTGCCTTGTCACCCATCCAGCTCCAGCCACTGGAGATGAGAGGATCTTCTCTATCAGAACGGCACTTCAGTGTTCCTACTGTCTGGTTAAAATCAGTCTACCTGGGGGAAGAGAGACTCTGGGAAGACCCAAAACAAGAACTGAGTTGTGAAGTTGAGCTGTTGCTACCCAGGGGCTGATGCCATCAGAGGCATGAGGCATACATGCAGTAGAAGTAAAACATAGCAAAAAGGGGAGTAGGGCTTGGAAGCAAAGGAGAAATCTCTAAAGCTTGATCTTCTGTCAAGTTGTGAAATTCTTCTTCCAGCACATCAGCAGACATTCTCTGTTCCACATGGCCAGGGAATTCAAGGAACACTCCTTCTATTTCATCATCCAAGTTAATAGCGAAAATACCATCAAACTGGTGGTAGATTTCCAGCTCACTGGTAATCCACTGCCGACTGCACATTTTCCAATTGGCTGCATACCTGTAGTGTTAGATCTTCTCCTTTTAACATGTGTTAAAAGCAGTCTAGAACAGGAATTTTGTTGAAATCAGAAATGTAAAATCGTATGTTACAGAAAGCCACGTCTGAAAGTAAGCCACTTGAGTAGTTAAAGTTTAGCAGATGGCATTGTTGCTGAGATTTTTATGCATACATTTACGCTCATTTTGTGCCTGCTCTTGCATAAAAGAGAGCAGCCTCTATTTTAACCACTGCAATAGCCCTTTGCTATCAGAAATCTCCACTAAAAAAAAGCCAGTTGGATTCCAAAGGCACAAAGCATGTTAAAGAGGTTAAGAAAGCAATATTAAATACCAACTGCTGTTTTTCCTCAGTATCCTAAACTTAGAAGAAACAGTTTTCCCCTAACTGTTACTTTTCTCCTAAACGGATAAGCATGTATCCAACTCACATTCCTATTTTTTTCCAGATTGCTATAATTTTAGCTGTTTGAAAAATATTCCTCTGGGGACAAAGTGACAGTGGACAAACTTGATGCTTGCCTCTGATTGCTTGTGAAAAGGATATGCAACACCTCCAGGTACAGAAAGAGATAACAAGTATTTCGTTAATCAGCTAAATGAGAAAACAAACAACAATGTAAAACTGGATGTTAGTCCACAGAAGGTATGTTTTCCTTACAAGAACACATACATCCATTCGGGATAAGTGCAGGGAAAGAGGCTTCACTCAAAGATATCTACTTTCTAGTAACAGGAAGGGAAGGAAGAAGCAATCTAAGGGATTATCTGTACCAGATAAAAATGTTTGGATAAACTCCCATGCCTATTAACAGCTCATCTCCAAGAAAAAATAGTGAAGCCCACAGACAAAGCAAAAATGGATGTTTACCTCATGTAAAATTTTCTCCCAGGCTCCTCCAGTAGGGAGAGTAGGAGCTGATGAAGAAATTCATGGTGTAGAGGTCTGCAGGGCTGCTCCTCTCCTACCCTAAACCACCATCCTTCCTCCTCCCTGAAGTCAACAAGCCCATATAATGCGCTTTCTCTTTGTGCTTTGCTTTGTGCAGAAGCTGGTTGGGAAATTAGCTCTCTGTGTGCTTGTTGCCAGTGGTGGAAGAAGTATTGGAAGACAACCTTTACTGCATCTCTACAATAAGCTCCCTGGTTCCCATTCTCAGGTTTTCCAAAATGTCAGACCAAACAAATTCTTTAGTCAAACATGCAATTGTAACCTAATACCACCACAAAACCCAGAAGAGATAGCTCTACATTGCAGCCTGAGTTCATGGCTGACTTTGTGCACACTGACTGCAAGCTTGATAGGACTGCAACAGATGCCCCCGGACCATCTGCAGGAGCAAGAGAAGGTCAGAACAAGTTCTAAAAGGCATGATAGGGCATTTCTCCACGAGTTTTCTCTATTAGATTCTCCTCTTCTGAGTATATTCATGCAAGTTAGCTGATTTAGAAGGCAGACAGATAAAGCTTGGCTACAAGGCACTTTGCTTACTACATCAGTCACTGAGCAGGCATCTGCAAAGTTAGGAACCACAAGGAAAAAATGCTGATACCTAAACATACTTAAAAAGACAGAAACTCAGCTGGGATAAATCAGTGTAGTTTTGACAAAGTATGTGGGTCTGGATGTAGCAGTTTACATTTTAATAGTAGAGCTGAGGCAGACTTTGGGATGGGGAGATGTAGTACCCCACCACCCCAGTCCTGCTTCCCACCCAGGCTAGCTGCAGTAACCCAGCATTTCATTATTTCACACTCACCTAAGACCTTGCCAACCAGGACAGTATTTTTTCATTTAGTTCTAGGGCTGATTCATGGTACTTTCATAGCAGGTTTACAGAACAAGCTTTCCTTTAGGTTTTCCTTTGTGTTTCCCCAGTGCCTTGAATCAAAACCTCTCACTTCAGGCAAAATATGAGCATTAGTCTCCTGTTGATGTCAATAGGGTCAACATGACAACCCTCTTCTGTGACTAAATTACAGCAATTTCCAAGAGTAAAGAGAAATGGCACTATATCTACATATACAAGAGTGATTCAATCAGTTTTGATTGGTCTCCCCTCTTAATCAGAGAGACTTCCTGAAATTTTGATCAGGCTGTACCCTAAGATGCTTTAGTAGAGACCTATCCTGCTTTCAAATAATTGAGGTTTCTGCAAAGGTACAAGAGAGAAAGGAAACCAATTTCAGGGCAAGCGCAAATAATTGACATTGATGATGAGTGATTCTTACTCACTAGTCTACATAGAATTAATCACATTGTTCTGAGGAAAATGTACAAGTTTGAGAAGTTCCCTGAAGCAACTCAAGTTTTATGTGTTCACCTCAAATGAATATAGCCTTAATTTGTACACAAAGCCATGCTATTTATTGGTCAGACATGTAAATCAGATTTAGATCAGACCACAAAACTAAGTAAATCCAAACTACAGCAGATGTATTCAAACCACAGCACCACTTATTCCTACTAAGTCTTCAGGTTGAAGATTCTCTCCTCCATTTTTTTCATGGCCTCCTCTCAGAGGTTATTGTAACCTCAATAATTCCAGGGAGCACCAAGGAAAAAATATTGTATTTCTAGCCAGTTACTTGATCATCAGTATTCTAGGACTTTATACTGATTTTCTGTCCTCAGCTGCTAATGTGGTGCACTTCTCCCTAGTTTTCTCCTCACAGGTCACTAAGATTAATGGCTAACCTGAAGGAGATGAAACCAGAAAGGAGACTGCTGAATTGCCACAACTGGAAGTTGCCTAATGCTGACTGACACTGGGTCACACAAATGTCCTGGATGCTTCAGGACATCCCAAACTCTCCTGGGTACTTTGGTTCTCACATGGGAGACCTTAACTTATTCTTGCCATATTTTACTGGCTGGCTAATCCACTTCCCTACTTTACTCAGATTTTAGCTTAGCTGTTAGATGCAAAGCATCTCAACAAACAATCTGCTTCAGAAAAAGCAAGATCTTCACCAAGAAACTGCTTAGCCAGGCAATACTTAGAAAGATGTCTCTAAAGTGAGAAGCCACTGGTTTTCATTCCTCTTTCGTGGGAGAAAGATGCCCCAGTATATTTGAAAGTGTTTTTATAGATAAAGTGTTTTCATTAGATAAACCAGATACATTAGATAGACCAGCCTTGAGCTGGGTGAATGCACATGCAACTATAAAACCTGTAGCTGCTCTCTGGGGAAGGAGGAAACACAGGCAATGCACAGAAGAAAGGAAAGACTGAGGTAAGGAACATCACCTGAGACACAGAGAGGGTTCAGGATGAAGGGAATGAAGTGCAGTTCCTGGGCTATAGACAGTGGAGAGTTAGGATCAGGCTTCCTAGTGAGCAAAATAGCAGTAACAGTGCTGGATTACCTACAAAAGTATATTTAAAAAAAATAAAATTAAGGGCTCATGCTGGCAGTCTCCTTTTTCGCAGCAGATTAGGGTCCTGGCTTGTGAACCAACCTAGGATCTGAGTTTGGGCTGATAAAAAGTCTATGGCCACAGATGGTATGTGGTTAGAGAGGGCTACAAAATGAATTGTCTCCCAAGATGTTTTACTGGTATTTCAAATATTATAGCAACAGGACTTGATATTTTAATGCCTTTTATTTTTTTGCCCAACTTCAGTGTTTCTTGCAGCCAAGTGCCCCCACAGTAGATATAAGTTTAATCCTTACGGGTACTAAAAAAACACAACTCCACCACAGATTACTAAATTAACAGAAACATCAGCCAACTCAAAAAACTCCAATTCCCCCCAAAAACGTGTGCTAAAAATAGGTGAAATTTGAGACAGGGGGTGGAAGAATTGTCATATTTTCACAATAAAAATGGCATCCAGATGAAGATACAGAAATGGGTCCCCTGGTTTCCAGAACAGTCTCCACCTTGCTCTTCCCCCTTGCACTGCAGATGGCATGAGCAAGAGGGCTTGGACATAAAGCTCCATGGCTTGGTGGGGCCACAGATGATGAGGCATGTAAGTTAAATGGTATGGTGAGGAACACAGCTGAACCTCAATGAAGGGAACTGAGACTGCCACCAGATGCTCTTGAACTACAGACACACAGAGGGATCCCTCTTGCCATATGAACTGCAGAGCTAGTGGGAGTAGTATGGTCTTTATGGTCACACTGGGGTGAGCTGTACCATCAGCTCTTCTCCCCTTCCAGGTGTGCCCTACAGTCAGAGAACAGACACAGGAGGTGCTACACCCACCTTCTTCACCTTTCTCTTAGGGTGGAGGTATTTCACAGCAAATTAAAGTAACCTCCAGCTTCCAACACCCAAAGGATTCACATGCCTCTGGCCAGGAGCTTCCCAAAAACCAAGGCCGAAGATTGCTGCAGTCTGCAACCTGCTCTGTCCCACCCAGACAGGGTTCTTCTGCAGCATCCCCAGCTCCACAATGGCAAGATAGATGGGGAAGTCTTTGATCTCCTGCTTGGCAGTACTGCTCCCAGTCCTCTGCCAGCAGCCTGGTTTTGCTTTGCTCTGCTAGCTAAAGGAAAGAAAGGGGGATGCTGAAAGTGAAGCAGGTTACAACTAAAGGGAACTAAGAGAGATACACAGCCCATGAAACCATGCAATTTGGTTCTGTTTAGACATTTTGAACCCATTATAGCTGAATGGATCCTAAATGTCCCCCAAACATGTTCCCATTACCTCTAATTAAATTAGCCTATTGAGATTATAAATTAAAAAACATTATACAATTAAAATATTTGCACACAATCAATTTTAATTGCGTTCGCTGCAATCGCCTGTGTCAAACCAGATTCCTAAATGAAGGGAAAGCAATTTTTTAAACTCTCCTTTACTCAGGTTTGATCTGATCAAGTAGTACCACAGTCGTTTTTGGGGTTTTTCCTGTTAGGTTTTTTTGTGTGTGCGCGTGTGTTTGGTTTGTTTCTTTGTTGTGTTTTTTGTTTGTTTTTTTTTCATGGGAGAACTATCAGCAGCTGCCGCCTGTCCCTGTCCTCACTTCCACGGTAGCGGCGGCGAGATGACCAGGGACAGGAAGAGAGGACAGTGCCTCTCCCGGTGTCGGAGCACCACCTAGCGCTGGCGGCAGCAAAACGTCAGCAACCGGTGGGGGAAAAGGCCACCATTCGACGGTTTCGGCTTCCTAAGAAGACAGAGAGCTGTTGTCAAAGATTCCTGGGGGTTTAGCAAGAGCTGGGTACCAAAAATCACACAAAAATGGCACATCCGAGACCCGCTTTCCCCGTTCCAAAGCACAAGAAGGACATGGAACTATTGGAGAGAGTCCAGAGAATGATGAGAGGGCTGCAGCACCTCTCCTCGAAGGAGATACCTAATAGTGGCCTCCCAGTATGAAAAGGAGCTACAGGAAAGCTGGGGAGGGGCTGTTTGTTTGAGCATGTAGCGATAGGACGAGGGGCAATGGTTTTAAATTAGAGCAGGGTAGGTTTAGATTAGACATTAGGAAAAAGCTCTTCTCCATGAGGGTGGTTGCCTAGAGGTGGAGGCCCCACCCCTAAAGGCCCGGCTTGATGAGGCTCTGAGAAACCTGATCTAGTTCAGGATGTCCCTGCTCACTACAGAGGGTTGGACTAGATGGCCTGTAAAGGTCCCTTCCAGCTGTATGATTCCTGAAGGGTTTTTCTCTGTTTATCTCACACTGCTTGGGCTGAGGTCACTGATCAAATTATGGGTTTTGGAACCCATCACAAAGATTTGGGTGTGTCAGTTGATGACAAACTCAACATGAGCCACTAGTGTGCACTTGCAGCCAAGAAGGCCAACCAAATCCTGGGTTGCANTCAAAGGGCTGGAGCAACTGCCCTATAAAGACAGACTGAAGGAGTTGGGGTTGTTCAGCCTGGAGGCTCAGGGGAAACCTTATAGTAACTTATCAGTACCTGAGGGGGTCCTACAGAAAGGCAGGGGAAGGAATTTTTAATATGATATCGGATGGGAGGACCAGAAACAATGGATGTAAATTGGAAGGGGGTAGATTTAGGCTTGACATAAGAAAGAAATTCTTTACAGTGAGGGTGGTGAAGCACTGGAACGGGTTGCCCAGAGAGGTTGTGGATGCCCCCTCTCTGGAGGTGTTCAAGACCAGGCTGGACAAGGCACTGGGCAGCCTGATCTAGTGGGAGGTGTCCCTGCCTACGGCAGGGGGGTTGGAACTGGATGATCTTTAAGGTCCCTACCAACCCAAACTATTCTATGATTCTATGACAGGTAAAACACCAATCAGCTTTACCAATCATCAGTGGAATTTATCCCAGCCTGCTTGCCTTGCACTTCCTTTAGACTTAGCTCATCAAGAGGTACAGTAACTCAGTTTTTCTGCCTAAAACCTCTGGTGGAAAGAGGATTTGATATCCCCAGTCCCCATCTTCAGCAACAGCAAAACACAAGGGATGCCTTACAAGTTTTGGCGCTGCCCACCCACAGCCCCCATCTCCCAGATGAGGCTCTGGGAAAGAGCTGCCCAGACCACAGCTTCTGTGCTGAGCTTAACTCATGGGGAGGTAGTAGTGAAGTGTCTGGTTTTCATCCAGAGCTTATTTACCTAAGAAGTCCTGGTTAGTCAGCCCAGGCCAGGATTAAGTCTCTGACCACCAGGTCACAGTCCTGTTTTCCTTTCAGTTCAGTGGGTGTGGTGTACTCTTCCACTAGTAAAAAGCTGGACAGGGCTGACCTTAGAAACTTCATGAACTGAAGGTCCTGTCCTTCTTCTGACTCATAGGTGTAAATCGGGCAGAAAAAGCCAGTGAGGCTCATGGTCCTGCTGCCTGGGAGGCATGCCAGCAGGCTGGAGCTTTCTCACTAGCCAGATCAGCCAGAAAGGCTGGAAAAAAGCATCACATTCAAATGCATGGGTACAGACTCACAGGAGGCAGTGGCAGGCTGGAAATCCCAGCTGGAAAGCAAACCTCCCCACAACCACGAGCCAGGAAGCTCTGATCTCCAACTTTTCAGATTAATGCTTTCACTACTAGCTTGAATACAAACAAGCAGGAAACTGGATTCTCCAGTGTTTACATCTTGAAAAGTTAACCATATGCAGCCTGCTCAGATTACATGTCTAAGAGGGTGAAATACTTAGTTTGCAGAGTCTGGTCAGGTTTGGGCTGTTTTTACCTCTTAGACTGATGTGCATTTCCATATAACCAGAAACAATTTTCACAACTTCTGGATTAAAACCTGAGACTTACATATTTTCAGTAGTACCCAGAGGAGAAGCTGACAGGATTCTGCATGTAGAAGCATTCAAGTCCTATCTGGAATATTGTGTCCGGTTCTGGTCTCCTCAGTTCAGGAAGGACTGGGAACAGCTGGAGAGGGTACAGCACAGAGCAACAAAGATGAGGAAGGGACTGGGGCATCTTCCTTATGAGGAAAGGCTGAGGGAGCTTGGAGAAGACTGAAGGGTAACCTCGTTAATGTCTATAAATATGTTAAAGGAGTGACAGGAGGATGGAGCCAGGCTCTTCTCAGTGACATACATGATAGGACAAAAGGCAACAAGTGCAAGCTGGAACACAGGAGGTTCCACATAAATACAGGAGAATTTTTTTTCACAGTGAGGGTGACAGAACACTGGCATAGGCTGCCCGTGAGGTTGTGAAGTCTCCTTCCCTGGAGACATTCAAAGCCTGCCTGGACACATTCCTGTGTGACCTGATCTAGGTCTTCCAGCTCTGGCAGGGGGACTGGAGTGGATGATCTCTTCAGGTCCCTTCCCATCTTTGATATTCTGTGATTCTTACCTCAGTGACAAAGCAGACCCAAAGTAACTGACCTGCAGGAGAACAGGGGAATACCAGCTCACACGCTCACACACTTATCTCTGTAAAGCGTCTCTGAATCTGAGATGTTCATACCAGTTTTACATTAACATCCAGCTTCCCTTTCACTTTGAGTATGATGATGATTTACTCCCTGCCATGTTTCCCCACTTGTAGCTGAAAATCTCTCATTTCCTTTGCTCCTGACTCCAAATTTTCACCCACAAACTGCAGAAATAGCAGTAATGGATAGCAGGTGTCACAGATGCATTCACTGCTCTGTAATACCCCTTGCCTCATATCTTGACATACCATTCTGTCTTCCAACATCATGAACTCATGCTCACTGTTCCTTAAAAGTCTGTACAAGAAGATTGATTTAGAGATTGATTAGTTTGCAAGTATTCACTGCTTCTCTTAATAATCAAAGAAACTCAATAGATGTGAGCACATACCAATACCAATACAATTTTATTTTTGCTAGGGTTCAGAGCAAGTTTTTTTTTTCAATAAATTTTAAGAATCATAGCATTTCAATTTCTGCTTCTCTTCCTATGCTCTTAAAAAAAAGAGCACATTTTGCATATTGCAAAATCAAACAATAGCCAAAATGCACTAGGATCAGTTGAAGAGTGTTCAAATTATTCCATAATGCATAAGGTCTGTTGCTGCTCAGCCTGCACTGTGCTATATCCCTCTATGCCTATGGAAAAATAATCCATACTCCAACAAAAGAGTAAGAACCTCCAGGAAATGCACCTTGCCAGAACACAAACTGGATGACCATGAAGCAAAAGTCTTCTGAGAGAAATTAGGTCTGCAACAGCTCTCTATAAACTCTGTATAGCAAGTTCAGGAAGGCATAAGAGGGAGCTCCTATTAATTTTGATAATGCCATCCAGGTTGCAAGTGTTCCTCACCTCAGACTGAAATTGCTCCAGATCTGTATGACATAATCTGGGTTACAGAGCTCTAGATCTCTGCTTTATCATATATGCAAACCTCATGATTCTTTTATTCCCTGGGGTCTGGGTCAATGCCTCAGCTCACATGCAACTCCGAATCCTATATGAAACTCAGCATTGGTCTTTCCCAATTGAGCATTCCTCTTATCTACTGCCATAAACATATCAGTATTTCCATCTCCCATGAGAGAGATGGAAAAGAAGGGAAGAGACTCAAAGAGATATTGCCAGAAATGCCAAATAGTTTGCTAACTGGCAGTGCCCTACTTCAGACTGCCATGACCCAAGCCATGAGACGACTGCAACATGGCATATTTCTGTACAAATCCCATTTAACTGCAGCCATCATACCCCCTGCAACGCTGGTTCTCTATCTGGCACTGAAGAAGAATGATCCATTGCCAGCAGCAGACTGAAGCTGAGGTTCAATTTTACAGTGTTGTCATCTTCATGGGTCTGAAGAGCTACCTAGATGAGGGGGATGGAAAAATCATCCTTGCCAGCAGAAACATGATGATTTTTTAAGAATCATAAAATCCACTGGCCTGCCCTAGTATTTCAGGATACCTCCAGTACTAATCACAGCAGTTCATTACTACCAGCAGCAGCCTGGAGCTAGTGCACTCACCAGTTGAACTGTATCAGCAGCAATCTTCTGCAAGTAGATCACAGAAACATTTACTTTTTTTCCTTGATGGTCATCTTGGACAGTAAAGGCTGCAAATTCAGAGATTCAGACTCAATTATCTTTGAGCCAACTCCTCGTGTTACCCCGATTTGAGTCACCCATGTTCCTCAAATTACTCAGAAAATGAAACCCAAATAAACCTGCAGGAGCTCTATCTTCTAATGCTTCATGTCACCTACTGACCCACACATGCTGTAACAGGAACCTTCTCCTTTCCCTTCTTCACAGAAGACTTGCTGTCTTGACCTGGCCATTGATAGTGTTGAACAAGCCATAGCACAAACATAGATGCAGGGATGGACTCAGTGTCTAGAAATCTATCATAAGGAACAGATCACATTAGTAAAAGGAATAAGTCCAAGGTGGGATAATTAACTCATCAAAACAATGCCAATAACATGTCCCTGTCTCTGAAGGCAAGGTATCAATGCTTCATGGATGGCATCAAATATTGGCACTTGCTGTACCCTTGAGAATAATGCTGTCTTAACCAGCCTGAGCTAAGGAAAGCTCTGGTTAAACTGGAGCTTGGTTCACCTCCAAAGTGGTGCTGGACTTGCCCATCCTGCATCAGATTTATACTTTCCATCTCTACAGAACTGCAGATTCTGAAGAATTTTAATTGGGAAATGTCAAAACAAAACATTGTGGGGAGAAAAAAAAGAAACATTTGACTGTAATGTTGTTTTTTTTCACTGTTTTGAAATGCCAATTAAAAATGTCATATTTAAAGTTTTCCCTTTGAAAAGAAAATACAAATAAATAGTCAAAGCTAACATTTGCTGACAAAGAAAAAATATTTCAGTTAGACTGAGAAAGATAGAGTTTTACAGGGCCAAAATATTTCAACAACTCCTTCCTCTTTTAGCTGGAAAGTGTAACCACCTTCCTTAGCCCTAGCCAGCCTGAGAAAACTTGGCAAACACAAATTAATTCATCCTTCTGCCAACGGGGGAAGGAAGAGGGGCAAAAGTAACTAAGAGACATGCTTTTGATGAAGTAAGATGTCTGTTGAGAGAACTACAGAGATACATCATGGTTTTAGACCTACAACATGCCTGCCTGGGTACAGGTTACTTGTCAGTGTATGCTGGTGATACCCAGCAATTGCACCTGACCTTTAGCATCCTCATCCCTGGCACAGCAAATCCCACCAGGTAGAGAAGAGCTGTAGCAACAGGAGGAAAATATTCCAGAGACTGTTGGCTATGAAATAAACTTTTAAAATCTCCACCCAGCAAATCTGCTTGTTTCTGCAGTGTGGTCATCCTGACTACACACCCAATGACTTTTCCTTAACCCGCTCCCTCATCTAAAAGAAAAGGGGGGGAAAAAAAAAGACAAAGCCCAAGAAAAATGCATTCTTTATGAAGGCATCCAAACTTTTCATTATCTTTCTTTTTCAGGGAAAACTAATAACAGCAAACCACAGAAAGATACACTGCATGGTCTTGTCCTCTGCGATGTTACTGGGAGCAGAGGAACATGAAACTAAATAAAGATGTTTACTGACAGACTAATAAACAAATGGGCCCATTTTGATGTAACCTTGATGAATGGAGCATCCAGGTGTTTTCAATAACGGCAATAAGCACTACAACTCAAAGTATTTCTGATTCAAGTATAATGCATTATTAGGCCATTAGAGGCTGAGTACAGAGGGCCATTTGTGCTCAGCCCTATCAATAATGCTCCTTCCCAGCCTACATTTAGGCCAGGGGAATTAGTCATACAGATATTCTATTTAATAAAAACCTAAAGAAGACACATCAAGAATTGCATTACATTTTAACAGGGTTACAGTAGTCCAGGAGGACCACAAGTTTAATTTTCATAAGAGCATTCATTCCTCAATTATGTCAAACATGAAAATGTAAATGGCAAATTTAATGCTAACAATATCCCTCAAAGCACATTGGCAGGTAGCAACCATTATGTTGAGTGAATGCTGGCTGCATAACAAGCAGCCCTGAAGTAGACAGCAGGAGATTAAAACTGCCAAGTGCAGTTCTGCTGATTACTGCTATACACTGCCGAAAATATCCTTTGTAATATACATGTGGACTAAGGGTGGATTTCTTTCCTCCTGAAGAATATGCTGATTGTGCAAGAATTGCTATTAATATTGGACGAAGGTGGTAGCCACAAGATGCAAAAGGAGCTACCCCTTGAGTCCTTCCAAGCAAGTGCAATGAGTCAAATTCATCCTGGGTGTGATTTCCATGGAAGAGGAGAGAGTTGTGTGCAGACATGCTGTGCTAACTACTCCTTGCATGAACACAACCAATACAGCAATGCTTTAGTTTGAGTGGGAAGCCAGCTCATTAACATTGTGGCATTCAATTCACACCTAGATGTGCATGATCAAAAATTATATCAGACAATCCTACTGGCCCCACATGACTGGGAAATGGACCTGTTGGAGAGCATCCAGAGGAGGGTCATGACGATGATCAGGAAACTGGAGCCCCACTACTGAGGACAGGCTGAAAGGCTGTTCAGCCTGAACAAGAGAAGGCACCATAGAGATCTCATGGCAGCCTCCTAGTGCCTGAGGGGGCTACAGGAAAGCTGGGGAGGGGCTGTTTGTTGAAGCGTGTAGTAATAGAATGAGGGACAATGGTTTTGAACTAGAATGGGGCAGATTTAGATTAGACATTAGGATGAAGTTCTTCCCCATGAGGATGGTGAGGCACTGGAACAGGTTGGTCAGAGAGGTGGTGGAGGCCCCATCCCTGGAGACATTCAAGACCCATCCCTGGAGACATTCAAGACCAGGCTTGATGAGGCCCCTGAGCAACCTGATCTAATGCAGGATGTTCCAGTTCATGCAGGGGGTTGTATTAGATGGCCTTTCAAGGTCTCTTCCAACTCTAGGACTCTATGATTCTATGAAATATGAACTTACCCTACCTACCAAAACACCACAGAGTCATGGTGGCACCAACGGCATCCTCAGGATCTTCCAAGATGCCCAGAACAGAACTGGGGTCAGAAAGCACTGAGGAAACCTGGACTCAGTGTACATTGAAAATTTCTAAGTATCTTTATATGCTCTGGCTCTTCCATTTTCCTCCTTTCTCTAAAACAAAGCTGATCAAACCTTTTTACTTGTTGCCATAGGCCTTTCCTTTACCATCTTTTGATCTAAGTAAGCAGACTCCTGCAATCAGCAGGTCCTACTTTATCCTTAATCCCCTGTGAGAGTGGTCATTCCTCACCTACCCTCTCTGCTCCTGACACTGCTCCATCTCCACCTCATGCCGCACTGAGCTTGCTCCAGCATCAAGACAACTCTGCTCCCAAATCAAAATTTTTGCATCAGCTATTTTTGCAGTATGAAGGGATGAAAAGAGATTTCTCCAATCAAATTCCACAACTCCTACTCCTCTTTTTTTCCAGCTATCCCAAACCTACTGCTCTGGTTGCTGGCAGATAGAATATAATGCTCTTACCAACTGGCTTGTTACACACAGGGATCAGCAGCAGCCCTCATCACACAGAATCAGTTTCTGATGCCAATCTGTACCAGGAGAGAATTTCTTCTAATGCTTACTCTGCACAGGAGAGAAATTTGGAATAAGCAGTAGGACCAGACTGTTGGTAGATTTATCCTTTTCACAAGTCTGCAATAACAAGGAATAGCATTAGCAGTGTTTCAGGTTAAAATGCACACACTTGTCTGATTTAACTTCCTGATCTCTTGGATGCCTTCCTGCTTAATGGAGGAACAATTCTGCATCTTGGCCAATAGAGACGACAACATCTTGCTTTGGATTATACCAGCTCAGAGGACAATTTCCAGCACACCCTCCCACTTGCTAAGCTAGCATAGATACCACCAGCATGTATTTAGAGTATACTGAATTGCAGATGAAAGAAAAGGGTATAGAGGCAAAAGGAAAAAAAACAAAACAAAACAAAAAAACCCAACAAAATCAACATAGTTAAGGAAGTTACCTGGCAAATAGAAAAAAATAAAGATAGAAGCAGTTCCTATTGGACAATCCAGCCATAAGAAACTGAACTATTTTGTATGGATATTATAGAAGGGGTGAATGAAGTTTTGTGAGACTTCCTCAAATTTCTGGAGCCATTACAACTTTATTTTTTCTTGGCATTACTGAATATTTCGAGGCAGCTCAGCTTTCCAGTGCTGGGGAAGGGTTTGAGGTTTCATTAATAGCCTGCAACACAAGTTATACTTTACAAAGCATACATACACATTCTGAACCCAGCAGATATATTTTCATGATGATTGCTTTTTGTTATTTCAGTCTCTGCACCCCAGCTTTCCTCCAAAGATTGCTGCAGGAACCAGCCCACAACAAATGCTACGGCTTGAGACCCTCTCTAGCCTCAGGCTATTGTGTCAGTACCAGGAAGGACTCCGCTTTCATCAGCCCAAGGTGAAGATCAGTTCTCACTTCAGTTACAAATTTCAGAGAAATAAAATGGGTTGTTTCATGGCAACTTAAGAAAATCCTAAAGCAACTAAGTTCTTCAGCACTGAAAGAACTTGCCTGTGAGCATACCGAACCAGCACTACCAAACACTGAGTTTCTTGGCAAGTCAACACACCTTGACCTTGACACCCAAATGCAAGTGTCCACCTCTGAGCTCAGCTTTCATGCTATTAGGAATTCTTAATTCAGAGGCAACCATCTTTTCTTTTCTGGGGTGGGTTATTTTAAGCCTATGTCAGATGCCATCAGTCACCAGCCTAAGAGAACTGCTCAGACTCCTGTCTTTGCTCTTGGTGTCCCACGAGAAGCTTCACAAGCAGTCCACAACCATATTGGCATATGGCTATCACCACTCTGCTCCCCAGATGCCTCAGAATAATAAACTGGCAATTGAAAGGCAAGTTCAGTGCTGCGGTTTGCAGAGAGCCATGACTGCTGAATGATTACCACAGCAGGCAGAGCTACAGAGGTGCTGAAAGAGTGTATTAGTCTGCTTAGTCTAAGGCAGTATGGAGTGTTAATGCAAGCTCTCTGCAAACAAATACCCTGCACAGATGACACAAGAGCAACAACTGGGGAAGGGTGAGGGCTCTTTTCTCTGTGGGGGTTTCCATTAGAGCAGCATCATACTTCAACATCCAAGGAACACGCAGAGCTCAGTAATGTGAGCTGAAAACATAGGCAAGGAAAGCAGTTGCCTTTGGACCCTAGCTGTAGCTCCATCACATTGCTACTGCTTGCTGGTAAAGAGTCACACCCACTCTTTAACATGGTGAGCCTCTAAGACTCATTGCCTGTATTTGAAATGACTCCTTGTATACTCAGCAGAACAGATCATGCTCTGGAAAAGAAGAGCATCACTACATCTGACAATAGCAGGACTAGGGGAAATGGATACAAGTTGAAGGAGGGAAGATTTAGGTTGGATATTAGGGGGAAGTTCTTTACTAGGAGGGTGGTTAGGTCCTGGAACAGGCTGCAGAGGGAGGTTGTGGATGCCCCGTCCTTGGAGGTGTTCAAGACCAGGCTGGACGAGGCCCTGGGCAACCTCATCTAGTAGATGTGTTTGTTAGGTGGCCCTGCTAGACCGGGGGGTTGGAGTTACATGATCCTTGGGGTCCCTTCCAACCCGGCTCATTCTGTGATTCTGTGATCTGATGTCAGAGGAATAAAGTCTGACCTGGGTTGACACTCCCCCACCAACATGCCTGTGTGGTGCCTTCTCAGCCCACTCTCCCACTGGCTACAAAGCTCACAAAACCATTCCCAGGTAAAAGAGTTGCAAGTCTCAGCCCTGACAGCCACCCTCACTCCATCAGGACTTGTGACATTGCACAGTGCTTCTGTAAGCTGGTGGTTCATGGCCAGTCATTGAGACAGCCAATGCCTTGAGCAGCCCCCAATGGGACACACAGCATGAGCAGGGGAACATGATTTGTGGCCCATTCTCTCAACATTCAACAGGACTAAAGTACGGCATTTGCTGGTGACAAGATGTACTAGGTTTGGTCATGGATAAATCTTAAGAAATCATGACTTGGAAGGATTGTGTGTTGCTTTGAACAGCCTATGTTGTCTATGAGGTGCAGGTAATAATAATTGATAAATAACTTTTATCAATCCACAAATACCTAAGCAATATTTTCTAAACCATACAGGAAACACTTTAAACAGTTTTAACTAATGCCATGAGGTATCCAGGCTGGTGCCCTCAAATTTCTCTCCTGTCTTAATTTCTCTCATCATGAGACTGATCTGCCATTTTTTGAAAGTTTGGGATTGACCTTGTTTGTGTTTATCAGCTCTCCTCTTACCACGGCTCTGGAAGAGAATTCAGGTCACCTTGCTCCCAGTTGTTTTGACACAAAACCCAACAAGACACCAGATACTGCTTTGAAAAAAATGGCTTTAAAAGAAAAAATTTTTAACTGGAAAGCAGCACAAAAGTATCCCTGGGATCTGAAGGAAGAGATTCAATGTCATCTCAGGTTCAGATTTTTATTTGCAATCTCAGACATTCAAAGAAAGGGAAAAGCTTGCTCTGAAATCTGGAGCCAAATATTGCCCATATCAATCTTGTGCCCCTCATGGCAGAAAAAGCTATGTGAAGCAGTCCGAGCCAGATTTGACAAAATCATGGCATATCCACCCATAATCTCTTCTGCCAGTTCTCCTTGGCTGCTTGAGTGCTGTCCATGGAAGTCAGCAGAGAGGTGCCAGTTTGCACTGTATGAAAACCTGGCCCTGGACACCTAGCAGAAAGTCAAATAAAAGCCAGTGCTGCCTGGTGCCTTTTGAGAGTTGGGGAGAATTTCAATCTCCCCCTAGTCCCAGGGGCTCAACCACATGCCAGCAGAGATGTTGAGCAGCCAGAGAGATGTCTGGTCGTGGTGGTTCCTGCCTGAGGCTGGAACTGCCTGCAAGGATGTAGTATCATCTCTACAGTTCTTTACAGGACAAATTGGCTTTTGCATTCTGATTTTCCACTGCAAGATGCTCAGATACTGCTCCCAAAGACTGGATTCTTCTCCTTTGCTTTTTCCCCCTGGAGATGAGAGGGGAAGAATGCCTTGGTACAGACTACTGCAGGCTGCCAAGGGCACCAGCACTTCAAACTGGGAGTAGCTTCCCCCATACTGGTGTATTTGCTGCAGCCCTTCAGGCAAAGACAAGGCATCACACTTCTCAAAAACCACCTATCTTACACTACAAGTAGATGTGCCTCTTGCCTCTCTCACCAGAGTAATCCCTTTCCGTCCAAATTCACCCAAGTTTCTGCACTCAGGGCCTGTTTCTCAACAGGCAGACCCCTGTGCCACCGTCAGCCTGTGTTACAGTCCAGCAGATCTGGAGGACAGGATTTAACGTGCTCCCTTGTGATTCTGACCCATTGAGGATGTCCAGTGGCATCATATGACTGCATGCTGTGCACAGTGGGGTAACCATGTGGGAGAGCTGATTACAAGTCAGGAAATTAGAGCAAAAGCTTGGAGGAAGCAATCTTTCAGCAGGCAGCATAGCAAATCATAGGGTCTTCAGCAGCTATGCCTTAAAGAGCAAGAAACAGGCTGCTGGAGAACCTGGGTGAAAGATCCCTCTTCCTCTCTCTACTTTCTCTAAACTTCTGCTGCTGCTGTAAAATAGCTCAGTGGAAGTCTAAGCAGTGTTTACAGAGAGATGGAAACCTTCCTTCATTAATAGTTCAGCAAGTCACTTAAGCATGTGCTTAAGTTTAGGCACTACAGGTGGTTACTAGGCAAGATCTGATATCCCTTGAGCTGTACAAGGAACCTGAGAGATGAGAGGTGTCACAAAGAAGAAGGCAGGGCTTGGGAAATGATCCTTTGGTCTCTACCACCAGTAGCTACATCCAGACATGGCTTCTGGGGACTGGAGTCAGACAAGCACATTAAAAGAGGTTGTAACATCAGTCTGCTCTGGGAAGCAAGCACTCACACATGCAGAAGCACATGCCTATTTATCAATCCTCATAGTAAATTTTCATGCTTTCTGGTACACTTTGAAAAACACAAAGTAATAGGGTAAAACAGAACATCTATGAGACATAAATGATAGTCTTGCTCAAGAATGCAATTCATCAAGAGGAAATCTCTTGTGGGCTTCTTGCATTCTTGGCAATTTCCAGTTCAAATGGTCTTATTTAACATGCATCAGCCTTTGCATCAGATTTTCTTACAATGTGTGCTGAAAAGGGCAACTTGAAACCTTGAATGCAGAAGTAAAAAAGTTGTATTTCTGAGGAACATGGCATCTATTTGGTAACCAAAAAACCTCAGATCCTTCAAACCAGACACTAGATCACAGACAGCTGAAGACAGCAGATAAATGCTGTGAGAGCACAAACTGGAGCATAGCACAGGGGATTATGTCATTGCTTGCTTGCTCCCTCCACCACTGCTGCCAGAAGCATTGCAGAATCCCACTAATCCCTAAAAACATAACCAGAAGGAAAACTCCCATATCATATATTGGACAAAATAACAAGATCGGGTTTGTCAACTAAAAGGCTGTTGTGCTGGAAGGTCACTTTTTCAGTGCTGTTTCACTTCAACGCACTCACCAACACACTCATAAATGTATCTTTCCTCTGAAGCAATGGAAAACTTTTAAGGCACTTAGATGCCACGATGATGAGCATGGCATTAAAAAAATGTAGATAGATAAGACAGGGGGATTGTCTGGCAGGAGTCAGACACTGCAATTTGACATGATGATAATTTCCTTTGTGAGTGCCAGGATAGGGGCAATGTGGCTCTCACATCTTCCATTAGCAAAGTGACAAATACAACATATTCTCCTAAAAGAGTGCTGTAAAAATCACTATATCTCTCTAGCCAATGTCGAGAGCCACTGAGAGAGCCAGATACTGCCCTCTTAAATAGGAGGCTAAGGACTGAAAGGGACAGCATCAAGCGTTGACAGCTCATCACAGCCCAGACACTAAGTGAAAGTGAGATCAGTGCTTGGATTAGGACACTGGCAAAAACACAGAGCTGAGGAAGAGTCAAGATCATCAAGCAGAAATTTTGCAGAGAGGTAAAGCAAAAATGAATGTTGCCTGTGTATCAGCTTTCTTGCCTCAAGGTAAAGAGACTCAGAGTAAAGAAAAATCATTGTAAAGTCATTTCTTGAAACCAATTAACCAGCAGTTTCAGCCAACGAAGTACACTGGGTGACAAATATGAGTTGACACCAACATATGGTAATAAAGCCCAACTGCAGGGAAAGTAAGGCAAGGCTGTTTCCCACCTCATGTTTCTCACACATGCTTCTGTTTCTGTGCAACTCACTGCTGCGTTGCTATGAGATTAACTGCACCATTTAAAAGTGCACACACCTTTAGATATTTTTTTTATAATTCCATAATAACTTGTTTTTTACTCCCAGGCATAATGTCCAGAAGTCCATCCAAGATTAATCTGCTACAAAGTAAATTTGGATAAACTACAAAACCTTACTACAAATCTGTTATTGTAATTAATAAATTATGAACATTACTGCAAATTGCTACACTCCCCTGATTCACACACAATTCTTTCTCTACATATTTCAGAAAACACTAACTCACTTTTTCTATATGTTTTCTTTACTCACTGAGGTAACAGCACCCCCGCAGTCACAGCCAGGATGTGCAGGGATACAGTTCAGGCAACTAAACCCAGCACATTGATATTAAAGTTTGAGTACAAAGGAATAACCTTCCAACAGCTCTTATCGACAGAGCAAGAAATATATTTCTATCTAACTGCTTTAAAAGAGTTGCTATAGAAATTGTATAAGGATATGCAGGATTCTTTTGTTTTAAAGGTCTTGAACAAGTTTTAAGCACTACTGCTACACCTCATGTGCACAGGGTCAACCATGAGCACTGTTGTCCACATCATCTTACCATGCCACACGTAAACGTACACACATTGTAACCCCTGGCAGCTTCTACAGCTGTTTTTTGGGGGTTTTTTTTCCCCAAGTTTTTCTCCTTTGCTTGCTTTCTGGGTGCAAGGAAGAGACCTGCCCCACCACAGCAGGAAGCATTTTTGCTCATTTTTCTGATCTCATGTTTTACAGTCTCCTACAGCGCCACCAAGCCATGGAAATGGAGAGCAGGGAAGTCTCCATCCACCTGGTATCCTGAAGTCTCTGTGGTGCTTCAACCAAGTTTCAGACAGCATCTGCACCCAGCTCTTTGTCCAGAGCAGCTGTACACATAGAGTTAAATAGCAAAAACCTGTCAAGCTGATAGGTCTGTAAATAAAGCTATGGCACAGAACACTCCTGTCCATGGCTGGCATGAACATCCTAGATCACAACAACAGGTGCTTTTCAAAACTACAAAATCATTTTCCCAAAATAAATGTGTATATAATATATAAATCTTTCCACCAGAAATCTGATGCAAAATTTGCAGTTCAAGTAGAATAGAACAAGATAGTGGCTAGAGGGTTTTACCTGTTTGTATGTATACATATGTATATGTGTATATATGTAAGCATTTTACATTAGCAAGAGGTTTTGCTATGGAAAAAAAACCCAAAACAAACCTGTCTTACCAAGGTAGAAAGGTCAAGCTATTTTAAATTAATTTTTCCACAATTTGTGCCTGACAGAAACTGATGCTGTCTAGGTAAGTACTACTATCTTGGGATGAGCTTGGGGCCAACAAAACAAGGTGATAAGGAAAGGACATAATTTCAAAACCAATAAATCTCCTTCCCAGATGGCGTTTTTATCTAAGAGTGCCAAAAGAAGCCAGACAGGAAATTTGTGGACTTATATCACTCATTAAGAGTGAGTTTCTGAGAGACTAAAAGCGAGTTAATCTGGTGCCTCTGATTAAAAAAGGACCTCAGCACTTCAGTTCCATCAGCCTAATGTTTACAACATATAAAATAATTTAATCCACCAGAATATCAGTCCAGCAAATTTCTATGAAGGAGATAACTAGCTTGCATTTTAAAGAAGTACCCAAACAATGTGCTAAAACTATGTGCTAAAACTGATGAGTGCAGCAGGGCGAGCATCAAAACTTGCCTGGACATACTGAGAGGACTCCTGTTCAAGGGATTTCTGAATAACACCCAAGTTCAGTTTTAAAGTAAAACCATGAGAGCATGGGGTAAGCATTAAAACACAGGAACTTTTCTCAAAAGCAGCTCAGTCCTTATGCTGTGTTTTGAGAGCTGGGCTCAGGATTGGAAACTGTCTATAATAACAGATCAAAATGAAACTAGAAATCAGAGAGTAATAGGAGTTGGAAGTAATTGCTTGGAGATCATCTAGTCCATCCTCCCTGCCAAAGCAGGTTGGACAAGAATGTGTCTAGGCAGGTTTTGAATGTCTCCAGAGAGTCTCCATCACCTCTCTGCGCAGCCTGTTCCAGTGTTCTGTTGTCCTCAAAGTAAGGAAGTTCCTCCTCGTCTTTAGATCCCTGGTGCACCCAGCTGTGGCCATAATGCCCAGCTTTCCCATTTCCAGCTGGGAGAGCAGTGAGGGACTTCCTTCTATCAGGAAGCAAGAGGGAGATTTGCATAGTTTGGGTTTTCCAGCTGTGAAGACAGGGTAGTAAAACTCCCTTGCCTTCCAAGGGGATTAACACAAGGACATACTCCAACAATTCAACTGCATCATAATAGGCTCAACCAAAACCAGCTCCAAGCCCCCCTAGTCCTTCAGGCAGCTAGCTGCAACCCTGGTCTGCCAGCACAAAAGAAATGCTTTGGCTGCATTGCATCCACAGACCAGATGTATGTTTGCAGGCAGCTTTTGTACCAGCTTCAGCTCTGAAATTGGTGACTAGACTAGAGTACAGTCATCACTGAGCTGGGGGCTCCCCTTAGTTCAAACAACATCAGTACTTGATGGGGGGGTAGGGGTCAGAACACCATAGCTAGAGATGACCACACCACAGCCCCAGGAACAGATCATACACTAGGAATTCTTTGATTCCCATAGAAAGATAACAGAGTTTTTAAATTTACTGTTATTACCCTCAAAGAGATTCAAGCATTAGTAGTAACCACCTATCAAACTCTCAATACTGATTTCCCTTAGAAGTAAAAGAGCGTAAGCAAATATAATTGCTATATTTTTTAAGACAATAAAAGCCTTTTCCATGTGCTTTTGCAATCATAAGCTATAAAGTATTTGTATGATAAGGAACATATTGTTGGCAGAGGAAGCATACTCTGTTCTTAAAACTAATATTTAACTAATGCTCAGAAATGCATTTATGTAATCTGTGCTCTGTTACACTGATGTATTAATAATGAAATTGCAGCTTTCCAAGAAAGTAATGAACATTAACCATGGAAGTAGAATCAGAATCCTATAATGCAAGAAATACTGCTTGGTCAGCTGAACATAAAAGGTGCATCAGTGATTTCAGTAAGAACATGAAAGTACCATAATGATAATGACTCACAAGGCATTTGCATAGTTAGTGCCTTTCAGACAAAGAGTGCCCCGTGGACTTCACAAACTGCAAGCCCAAGAGGCACCAAGCTGTTACGGAAGGATGCCAAGCACTACTAAATTTTGAGGGAATCTCTCTAGAGAGATAGTTGGGTAGGTTCTGTGAGTCTTGCCTTTGGGATACAGCAGCAAATCTTTCTCTCAAAAAGCACTAGTTCTTTTGGTTCCGGTGAAGCATCCTACCATATGATACCAAGAATATAACTATGATATTGGGTGCTCAAATATATAAGGATACATCAATGTATAAAGACGGGTCCTGTATGTGAAGGAATGAATGGGGGAAGGAGAAATTGAAGACTGGAATGCAGTTTCCCTGGTGGGGGCCTCTTTCCCTGGTGGTGTCGAGGCCACAAAAGACTACATGCATCTTTAAGTCACATAGACAGGCTTGTTTCTACGCTAGATCCAAGGCACTGTCCTGGATGTACAGGCTTGTTATTACTTCTTTGATGCTGGCCCATTTAGAAAGAAAAGAAGTATTTTTTCACACAGAGGCTTGCTCATCAACATAGCTCCCACCAGCACATCCACAGTATGTGCTGCATGGCAGCTGTAGGCCTAAGGGCTGCACTCTCACTGGGAAGTTCCATGGTATTCCTTCAAGCTCCTGGTCCCCTTATCATCAAGGCTGAATATTTTTCAGCTGATGCAGCAGCTCTGGCTTCTGGGATGTGCCTAGATTTCCTTGTCACATAAACAGGGAGGAGAAGGGATCCCCAGTATGATGCAAGTCTGGCTGCAGGCAATATGCACCTCCAAGCATGTAAGTACTTGGAAACCCAAAGGCAGCCAAGTGAAGACTATGTTATAACAATTGAAACATTTATGGAGAAATACATTTTTTAAAAACCCTATAGTCTTCTGTGCCCAGCTATAATGCTTATTATTAAGGCTAGGGAGAATTGCATGTTTGATGAAATAAGAGACTGAAAGTACTCTTAGCTCAATAAAGGTAGGTTTGAATTGCCTCTTTCCCCCATTTTTTTGAAGGCACCATGAGCTCATGAACAACTATAATTCAAGGAATGTCATTATTTCTACCAGATGGTACTGACTTAAAACTCAAATTACAAAACCCAAATACAGGTATTTCCAACTTTCTGCTGCAAGAGGCAAGTGGACTTTCTACATCACAGACTAATAACAGCAAAGGTACCTTCAAGAACAGTAGTGCTAAATGAAATTTCCCATTCTACATAGGGTGTCCCCAAGGACGGTTTTCTGGTAGTCTGGAGTTTACTGAAGGGGTTTTCTCCTTTCTCTCTCTCTCTCTTTCTGTAAACAGATTTCAATCTTCTCCGATTTTCCATGCATGAGTGGCCAGGCTGAATAAGCAGATTGTTATCAGCTGCAAGAAGTCTAGGTTTACTGATAACTCTCTGCAAAACCCCCACCCAGTGCACCAGGTCTTGCTTCCCTTTGCTTATACTCCATGAGGATCCCAGAATGATGTATGCCTTAAAGGAGCTTTTCTCATCCCTGGCTCTCACTCCTCTCAGCAACTTCCCTGTGCCCCTGTGACAGATCCAGAGCTTGATGCTGCACCAAGCCCTGAGCTGCAGTGCTGGATTTGGCCAGAAGCCACAGAGGAGTTTTGTGTCCGAGGGGACAACCACAGTAAATTGGTTGCTGGCAAATAATATCCTTTATTTTGAGTCTTGTGTGTATCCACTGCTCTTGCTCAAAAATGCACAACTAATAAAACAAACAAGAACACAGCTTTCACTGCTGATATCTCTAGCAGAACAGCAACATGTTTCAGATGTACAATCCAAGACTTCTCCGAGACAATGTGTCGCCTTGGTGGTTTGATTTCCCAGCCTCAAAAGGCAGTATTTCCAGAACAAAGAGCAACCAAGCGGTACTCTGGGAGGAAAATACAGTAGTAGAAAGCATCAAGCACACATGCACAAAATCAAACCATTTATTCTGTGTCAAGGGAATAATTGTCAGCCGAGACCCTGGAGATGGTAAATTGAATTGTCTGTTCTGCATATACTAATGGGAACTCACTGTCAAGTCAAATAATACCCCAATACGACACAATGTTGAAAAGCAAGTTGTTAATAAGGAAATGAGCTCAGGATAGTTTTCCATCCAGACTTAGAGGATTAGGGTGATAAAGGGGTAGGATTTACTAAAAGAATTTTAGCTAACGCATGGATACAATGCAGATTACTCACATCCTGTTTGAGGATTAATCACCAAGACTTCTTTCTTCAGTTTGCCTATGGCTAAGAACTGTCCTGGTAAAGAAAGCTGTATCAAACGCTCTCCCAGAGCCGAAGTTATTTCTATAAACTTAATACTCAACTTCTACACAGAAGAAAGCAGAGGAAAATCCTTAGTCAGCTTTTGGCATACTTGGAAACTTGATATTTCAATGGAACCATTTTAACTCCTTATGTTTTAATGGTCAAAATGAAAGCAAAAATTGAGGTTGCAAAACTGCACAATGCATCTTCTTTTTGCACAGGCAACAACTCTTAAAGTGACCACGAACACAAAGCACTTATTTGAGAAGAAACAAAGGTTGCAAGTCTAGGTTAAACAACATTTAAAAGTATTACAGGTAAAGAGTTTCCACTATAAAGATTTTGGTTTTGGCCCTGGCATTACTGAATCCTTTAAATTTAAGGTTCAGTAGGAATGGAAGAGTTAGGTGAGCTTTTCCCATGTATAAGCTTGATTTTGTCTGATCAGTGGATTAAAGACAAAATTTGCATTTTTTTATCCTTGGTTGCAGGTACCAGCTCTGAAGTACATGGACACTGCTGCTCTGCTTCAGATGACAACTGTTTTCTTCAAGACAACACACATTGATTGTTCAAAATCAAAAGGCTGTCAATTTTATGTAAGCCTATTTACCTTGCAGCTAGCATAGGTGAAAAACACTTATATTTTGTTTATTTTTAAATCTTGCTCCACAAAGAATCGGCTCTGCCAGATGCTGATGCAGAGATGAGGCTGGGTGATCAGGCTCCTGCCATGTGTTGGACATGGGCTGAGAAATATGGACAGCCTTTTCCCCAAGCTATGGCCAGGGCTCCTCACCACCCAGTCTCTGTGGTGCTGCTTGAAGATTCCACCTCAAGAAAACCTTCTCTGTGTAGCAGCATTTCTCAGGCTGTTCTCCCACCATAAATCCCTGCCTTACTTGTCAGGGAAAGAAGGTAACCAGAGTCAGAGGAACAATGAAAGCCTCAGACCACCTACTAGCAATGCCTGCACAATCCAGGGAGACAGACACTGCTGAGACTTTATCAGGCAGTGATATCAGTGAGAAACTTCTGTGATTTATAGTCTTCATTCCCATACTGGGGCCTTGGCCAGTGGCCATCATGTTTTAGGCCTGCCAGCCAGGTGTTCACTTCATGGCTCTCTTGTGTTCCATAAGTTTTCTGGTTTAGGTTGGCAGCTCTGACTACCTTTTTATTTCTTTATAGACAAGACTTTCCACTCCAGCAATATTTACATCATGATCCTCTTGTTTTTCCATTCAGAGACCCGTGTTTAATTCTTTGATAGCATCTGCAAGGCACTGACATCCAGAGACTTGCATAGGAAAGGACTCATGATCCATCTGTCTCATGGGTGCTATTCTGCTCTGCTTGAGCTTAATGGGACCTGTGCTAGTAACATCAGTAAGAGGCTACCAAAAAGCCTCAGACTACAAGTGTTTAACACATCACAGCCCAGAGGCTCACAGTTAACTCTTAAGCAAGTAGCCTTTTTTTCTGCAAAGCAGAAGCTGGTCCAGTTTCCATTACTGCATTCAGAATAGTGAGTAATTCTCAGCTACCAACACCACTAATGGTGGAAGTAACATCCATTTCTGCTGCAGCAACTGGACCCCTGGTAACACATACTCAGAACAGGAAGGATACTTCTAGCTATCCTTTAACTCTTGTTTCTCACTAGAAGAGCCATAAGAGGCAAATGCACTCAACAGGCTCCACTCAAGACAGAAGCAACATCACAAGTACCAAGTGAGCACTGCTAGCAAATAAGATATTCATTGTATTCAATCTCACAATGTTATATACCATAAATGATCGATATAAAAGCATTCTTCCTGGCCTTATTCTAGATGTTATGCATGGCCTGTTTCCTTCTTGAGTTGACCATTGTTCAATCTATTCAATCTTTACAGAAAAATTTTTATTTATTTCACATATGCAGACTGCATAGGCATAAATGAAAACATGTGGGACAGAAAAGTCAAACCCCCCCAGTTTTATCCATTCTTGTGATATCTTTATTCAATGCTTCAAATTCTCCAAACTCTTCCCTACACTACATAGATAGTGTATCCTATCTATGTATCTTGCAGGTGCTGTGTAATGACAGCTGGATCACCATCACAGGTATTTTTCACAGCCATGGTCAGCAGTTCTGCTTCTAAACTTCTCCAGTCCTTTTCAAGATGACAGAGAAATACAATAGTCCTGTTTTCATTCTCCAGCCCTGAGAAACCTCTTTGGGAAGATCCCAAGCACATGGAGGTCCTCAAGAAAGCCTCAGTTTGAGAAAGTTTAAGAAAGTAACAGTGCTTCCAAAGGGAAGCGTGAGCTGGCTGATGTCTCTTTTAGGGGCCTTTATGGCATCACTGCCCTAATAGAGAGAAGCCACAGACCAGACCACTTAGCATTTATGTTCCTTGCAAACTATGACATGGAGAGTGTTTTCTCCAGTGTGAAAAATCTAACCATTTCAGCATGCCCTGTCAGAGGAAGAAACTCTTTATTTTCCAACCGAGGAGCATTTCAGCTTGATTTCCCCACAATGGAGTATCCTGCCAGAACTCCTAAAGCTCACAGACCAGTAAAGGAAATCTTTTGACCCCTCCAGCTGCCCACACACAAGGATTCATAGCAATTCCCACCCCAGAGCAGACACCCCACAAGCAATTCTCTCCATCCCTTGGTGGGAACAGATGTCTTAAAAGAATACTTCACCTGATCTAGAAAGTCCATAGTAGTTCTGATATGGCAAAGTCCTGTCCAAAGGACAGGAAGACTCTGTAGCTCTCTGACATCTCAAAGAGGTTTCAAGGGCAGAGCACAGGAAAGTTCATATCCTTCTTGTTCAGGGCCACAAAAGTTATGCTATGAGATATCTTTGCTTCATCCCAAATACGATCAATACCAAGGGCTCACCGTCTCCTAGAGTAATAAAAATGGTGTCTTAAAACACCTTACCCATGAGAACAAACTTCCTTCTTTAGGAGGCATAGGCTGCATTTCTGGTTCAGTCCCCAAAGACGTGCAAGAGGGCTTGGAAATCATCTGCATTTCTCCTTTTGAGCCTCAAGGCTCTCCCTCAGCAGCCTGCAGGACAGACACCAGATCTCAGGGCTGCTTTGGCCACGCTTGCACTTCACTGGCTCTATTATGAAGGTAGTATCTTCCTTCTCAGCAGCAGATTAGATGGTGGGAAGCC